>JAATLQ010037515.1:0-56161 GCA_013421005.1 Heliconius erato x Heliconius himera | reverse complement strand
AACTTTTTTAAAGAAACACGTTAAAAACACACATCGTCTATATGATTCTAAACTATTTTGAAAGAGATACTATGTAATTGCAATAAGTGATATGTATCACCTACTAACAATACTTCACACTAGTTTCCTTCCAACAGGGGCCGTCACTTACAAGCGAGTGCCCCCGATTGACACAATTCCACTGCTTTTATAGTTATTTTCCACCTAAATCTACCCTCTTTTACACGAGTACGCTAACAGTTATAAGAAGCGTTTTATAATTTGACGATGTTCTTTTTTAATTATTTATTGTTTACTAATGGTCGTCTGTAGCTTGTTTATATGCTTTGTTTGTATACGTGTTATAAGTTTTGCTATATTTTCATTTCTATGTACGTTGTAGTTTAGCTGACCTGTCAGTTTCGAACGCACGACCACCATTTGGTTTGGTTTCTTTTAATATGGCGTTCCGAGCGTGCCAGTTGAGCACAAAATCACTTCGCCAATGTCACGTTGAATGGAGAACACACGAAAGAGGTTGTACGGTAAAAAAAGATAATATTACATAACAGAAAAATGCATCGACCACCATTTACAATGTGCCGCTGCGCCACAATGACCTCTCTAATACCTTAAGATAAACATATATTTTCTTACATAAAAAAATCATATACCTAAATACCATTATATTATTTACCATTATCTATCTATATACGTATACTGATATCAAAAGCTTTAACAGGCTCAAATATACGATATTACTTATTAACATTATGTATACATACAAAAGTGTTTAGCGAATTGTCATTTCATTAGACTATATTATATAAATCTCTTCCGTTACTGAGTGACAGACAGACAACGCACGGCGGAAGCTACGTGGCTGCTAACACTGATATTTTAATAAAATTTTGTCTGTACCTTGGGAAGTGTAGGGAAGTACCAAGAGAGGATTTACAGAAATGGTTCCCTATTGGGAATGATGCAGTGGGCTCCGGTAAGACAAAGCTCAGCGTTGAGTTTCGCTACTGCACACAAAATGTCTCGAAATCTAACTATCTCCTCATATAAGTTATTTGTGAAAACATTTTTTTTAATATAATTGTATTTCAAAAAAAGAATCGAAACCATAACCACCGCGCTTACATAAACTTCTCAATTGAGCCACGCTGGCGTCATAAACATGTAGGGAACTATTATTTACATTTATAATTTTTTTAATATATGTTTTTATATATTTCAATATTGTAATTTATTTATTTATAACTTATATACAAAAATACATTTAATTAAATTTATATATTTTATAGTACGTATTCGTAGTTAGTTTATTTATATGAAAGCGCTCGCTGCCGGCGACCGACCGGTGAGGCGTTCTAACAATTTACGCCTACCCTCTTGTCGACGCATATTTTGTATATTATAACAGTCGATGCTTGCACTCGGTGCGCTTTATATACGTTCCATTGTTTTCTCGGTTATTTGTTAATATTATTGTAATTTTTGTGTTCTCTTTTATATATATGTTTGTGGTTAACTTTTGTATAAACTGTGTCGTGATTTACTATTTGTGTTCAAACTATATGTACTCTAAAGTGGTGTTGGATAAACTCAGTGATAACCGTGAGTATACTTTTAATTATTCACCATCAGTACTACAAACATAACACATATATTTGTAACTACAACATATAAAAAGGTTCGCCATTTCTTAGGATCGTTGATAATAGCCGACTTTCGTAAAAACAAATTCAAATTCAAAATATTCATTATTCATATAGACTTTTACAAACAATTTTGAATCGTCGAACACAAAGCTACCATCGGCACCGGCTCGGCTGGTTGTTCTGGAATATTTATTACTTTTAGGAGTTCTGTGACATCAATAAAGTGTTAATATTTTTCATTTGTATTGTTGGTGGTATCTGACTGAACAAACGTCTTATTTGACTATATTAGTGAATATCTTATTTTAAATCTCAAATTAGATTTCCTTGGTGTTATAGAACAAAATGCAGCGTTCAGTTTTGCCCAAAATTAAATACAGCGTTGTATTAAATAAATAGATTAATCAACTCCTCGCTGTATCCCGCACCCTGCAGGGTAGGCAGAGGGAACATAGTGCTGTATCACGTGTAAATAGTGAAGATATCTAAGCTTATTTACGCAGATTTTTCTTTTATGTAAATATAAATTTCCATAAAGGGAAAATGTACGTAAATAAGACAAAAGGTACACAAAATTTATGATAGCATGTTTATTGAATTCATTAATCCTTTTTGATTTACAAGTCAGTCGTCGCTCTATACCGCCCTACATCGCCCTAAACCGCCCTACGCCGCCCTACGGCGCCCTACATACTGGCAGCTAACCCGGTCGCGATATTTACTCCACAATAGGGGTCGAGAGTTTAGCCCCTAACCTTCTGAATGCCATATTGTGAAAGCTAGATTATAAATGTTATTGGGTCATAGAAATTTTACTACGTCCTAAAATATTTTTGTTTTCAGTGATAATCTATATCTATACTAATATTATAAAAATGAAATTTGTTTGTTTGTTTGAATGCGCTTATCTCTGGAACTATGGTTCGAATAAAAAAATATGCTGAAACCATTTATGGAGCACACTTTATTTCATCGAATTGTTTACCACCCACTATACCTGCGGTCAAAAATGTGTCGGGCGTTAAGAAAGGGATCGTAAACAACTCTTAGTTATTACAATCTAAGCACGCGGGAGAAGCCGCGTATGAAAGCTAATTTTTGAACAAAAATTGACGTGTTTTTCTGATTTGTTCAGCAAAGCGCAACCTTGCATTCTTTTATCTAAGGTGTTAAGTAAAAAAAGTTGTAACCTTACCTTTAACTTTTGTCTTTTATTTTTGTTTTTTTTTCAGCTTCACGCTGCATACCACACATAGCAGGGTAGGCAGAGAGAGAGAGCTTGAGAGCGTAGTGCTAAGACACTCCATTCCCATTAAAATTCTGGAGGCAGTGCATATCGAATGAGTTGCCGTGTTACCTGATCGAGGAATAAAAAATACTAAAAATATGTTATTTCTCCAAGTCAGAATCAAATCCACAACCGTCGCAATATCAATGCGCCTCGACTTTCACATACTGCCTACAAACGTGAAGATTAAAAAAATTAAAAATATTAAACTTTTTTGTAATGAATTCTCAATTCATCTTCTTGTAGAAAAAAATATCGAACAAAGTTTCTTAAACAGGGAAGACCTTTATGATAGTTGACACAAATTATACAGGCCATTCGTGATTATGATGTGCCAGTCGTGGCGCAGGGGCACAAAGTGTGACTGTAAAATCGACGGTTGTGAGTTCGATCCCCATCCGAGGAGATGAAATATTTATTTACATTTATATTTTCATTTCTTCGCTCTGGTGTCGAGGCAAAGCGCGGCGTTGAGTCCGCCACTCAACACGCAATGCCTCAAGAACTTGGCGGAAAGTGGGGAACGGAGTGTCTTAACACTAGGTTCCCTGCTGCGTGCGGGATACAGCGTGAAGCTGATTTTTTTTTAATCTTGTTACTTAGGTATACAATACGTTCATATAAACTATATTTTTCTCCAAATAGACCGCTCTCTAGATAGTGTCGCTTAAATAATTAAGATTGATTACAGAGAAGGAAAATGTTTTGGGAAATAAGTAACAAGGAAGTCGTCGATCACGAAGTAAATCTGTCCGACGATAGATATCCGCAAGACGCCTGTGATCAATGACCGTGTATTAATTTTTCTTTATCTGTTACCGTCTACATTCTTATTTTTTTACTTAATCTGGTCGTAAATACTGTCAAAATAAGAAATAAGCAAAATATTACTTTCCTGTCATTTTTATACAATGAACAATTGTATAAAAATGACAGGATATAGTGTTCTGGAGGCATTGCGTGTTGAGTGTTGGAACTTAACGCCGCGCTTTGCCTGGATAACAGAGCGAAGAAATGAAAATATAAATGTAAATAAATATTTGATTTCCTCGAGTTGTCCGAAATACTGTCCGAAAGCAAAAGATTTCATCTCGGTAGATAGAGATAGCACCTAGAGCCATGTCGCGTATTTTAAAAGATGATTTAAGATATGCAGCCCTATAAGAGATTCTCTGGTCATTTTAAGAAATTAAATGAAATAAATGATGATTTAAAAAAGAATAGGGTGGTAACATCAAAACAACTAATTTAGTGGCACGGTAAGGGAGTACACAGAAAAAAATTATCGACTTCAATGATAGTTTGGTGGGCTGTTAGCTATAAAAGAGTGCGTATAATGTATCAATGTTTGTCCTGTTAGCGACTTATGTAATAAATAAATAAATAATAAAATAACATAACTAAATTAATTGATTAAAAAGTTTATAAATCATTATAATTAAAATATTAAAATAAATTCACAGATGTAAGAATTTTATTTAACTGAAAATTTGTATCTGAGATAGTCATCTATAGATCGTCGAGAAAACGCGACTTGTTATCTTGGATATTTGATAGAAAGTGCAAAACGGAATGTTTTATTATTAGGTTCCGTCTGCCTACGCTGATATACGCAGGATACAGCAAGAAGCTAACAAAAATCTATAGGCCCTGGTCCCTTGTGATACATATACCTCAAAAGACAATAAAACATTTTAAAAGTCTGGCAATATGAAGCAAATAATATTTTATCTTTCATTTGATATTGATTGAATTTATCTTTTTCAAATGTTTATCTTATAAAGCTTCTTGATAGAATCAAACAAGTCTCATTGATTCAGTAAATTACATTATCTATAATAAAATCTTCTTCAAATGCTGAGTAATAAATAAATATTTGACTTGTTCTGAGATAGATGTTATTGATCTATTTGTTTTAATTTATAAATATTTATATTGAGGCTGTTGTTGCGCAGCGGCTGACTACACGACGGTCGACGTCCAAGACTGTGTGGGCGCCTAAAATGTACTCGTAGGTACCCTCTAACTTGCTTTGAGGGAAAAATAATGAAGTGGCAAAAAAACCTCTGTCTGATGCAGCTTACTATGGTGTAGGTATGGTATAGGTTTTAATATTATAGAGTGAGTAATAAGTGTGTTTTTAAACTAGCTTTTTTTACCAACCCTGTTACTCACATTATAAATATATTATTACATAATAAGACATAATATTAGGTTATATTTTTGAGGCCTGACGTAGAGCGGGGGCACAATAAACGCGACAGATTGTGGATTCAATTTTCACTCGAGGAAATAAAATATTGAATACTTTAATTTCTTCGCTCTATTGTCAAGGCAAAGCAAAGTGATTAGTTCCGCTACTTAACACGAAGTACGGAAATTGGCGGAAAATGGTAAAAGTATCTTAATGAAAACGGAGTGTCTTAACACTAAGTTCCCAGATCCCTCTGCCTACGATGTTATGTGCAGGACACAGCGTGAAGCTAAAAAATATATCTACCCTACTCGGTCTAAAGTATTGATAGTCGACGCTCAAATAAATTTCCATTAAACGTCGCCGGGATCACTTGAAGCTTAGAACACAAACTAGCCGTCCTATTGATAGCCTACACCCCGCCCGTACCCGAACCCGCTACTCGCGTCACTCTGACACTTTACTGTAGTGCTTTGTGGCGAGCTTTTGTAACGACATAATGTGAACTTGTAAAAAAGGGTCAACTTTAACAGCGGTGTCCTCCGTCACAAAGTTTATTTGAAGCTTTCACTGCTTATACGAATTTATTTGCCTTTGTTAGAAGCGTTTTATAATGTGACGATGTTCTTTTTTAATTATTTATTATTTACTAGTTGTCGTCTGTACCCTTGCTTGTGTGAACTTTATGATTTAAGTTACTATTAATGCTACTACCATCGTCGAGTGGTTATCATCAGAAATTATTATTTATAATCAAATGTTGTGGAACGCCCGTTTTGTGTGTGTGTGCAAAAATATATTTAGTCATATATTTTTATTTTAGCTTCACTGTTTATCCCTAGCTAGACAGGAAAAACGGGGCGCCAAGCGCTACGGTCTCTCTATTCCTTTTTCTGAACTCTTCATACATGCCCTCCGGGCTTCACTTTCCTCTATATTGCATTTTCGAAGGTCAATCGATGTTTCCCCTGCTTCTTACCTATCACTCTTCATCTCTTCACAATTTTTATTTGTCATAATTTTTTCACTCACTCAATATCAAAATTGGGAACCGTTACTAACGTTTAAACATAAAATGTATTAAAACATGAAATCATTCTTTTTTTTATTATGACATATTTTCCATGCTTTTTAATGCTACATTGATTTTGCCACATTGATCGAATATACCAGGGAGTCGAAGACTCTATTTTCCATGCTTTGCGATCAATTTTACAAAAATCGAGTGGCGGAACTCTACGCCGCGTTTTAAAAAATATTTTCATTTTCCCAGCTCTGGTGTCTACCATATAATAAATAGCATATAATATTATTTTCTCCCAACGAAGTGGAACTCAACCATCGCGATTGTTTCAAATATTAGTAAATCCTATGTAACTTACACTATTAATATATACTAAAAATTTATTAAATAATACAAGTGATGCTAAAATTTAAAACTTAAGAACTTAAAATCTAATATTTAAGTCTAAGTAACATTACTTAAAACATATATAACGTTAACGTTAACTACGCAACGTTTGGAATGACGGGAATGAAGGAAGGACCTACTAATACACATACACTACAAAATCACGTTGTATAAGTTTTGCTATGTTTACATTTCTATGTACGTGGTAGTGTAGCTGACCTGTCAGTTTCGAACGCTCGACCACCATTTACAATGTGCCGCTGCGCCACGATGACCTCTTTAATGCCTAAAAAAATATATTTTTTACTTTCTGTCAATATATGTATCTTGATAATTTTAATGACATATTGTCATTAAAATTATCAAGATACATATATTGTGACACTGTCCTCGGAACAGTCGAAAAATTCTTTTTTAAAAGCTTTGACAGGTTCAAGTATAGGATTATTACTTATTAACATTAAATATACATACAAAAGTCTTTAGTGAACTGTAATTTTATTAGACAAATCCATATTATATAAATCATGGTACCAAGTGACTGACAGACAATGTACGGCCGAAGCTACGCGGCCGATAACACTGATATTTGGTAAAAATTTTGTCTGTACCTTGGGAAGTGTAGGGAAGCACCAAGAGAAGATTTACGGAAATGGTTCCATATTGGGAACTAAATCTTAGGATTTCACGCTTAGTAGTCCATGAAGTTACAGGCTACAGCTCATACAATAAAAGTGCATAACTATTAAGAATGAAGGCATGACGCAGTGGTCTCCGCTAAGACAAAGCTCAGCGTTGAGTTTCGCTACTACACTCATAATGTCATGAATTCGGACGGCGTCATCTCGCACAATAAAAAATCAGAATGAATCTTTGTGATTAATAGTTTTAGTTTTGTGGAATGTACTTTTGTAAGTTGTTCGAAAAGTGGTGTTATGTTATTTTGTTATATTTATCTAGTATATATTTAATTATGATAATACTAAAGAATTTTCCGTAACTTTTAAAGTAAAAATTCAATTGAAGCACAGATTTTACAGCACTGACATCACTCACAGGCGTCCTTCGGGAATTGAATTTAAGTATCCTATTTTACTTTGACGTTCGACATATGAGAACTACTTCAGTCACTTAATCTTGCAAAAGGAAATACGTAGAAAAATGATGTTCAACACTTACCCTAGATGTACATCAGAAGTATCGTTGTAGCATAAATTCATATTGAAATATATAAATTATTCTACATTGATACCTATTTTAAGCGTTAAAACATTATATGATACTTATTTTGAATATCAAAACAGAGGAAACGTTAAAAAATTAGAAATTCCTAAATTGTTATTTTGAGAACGGAGCAAACCTATAATTTTTTATATGATATTGTCCTCGTAAACGAAGCTACGGAACTCCGGTCCGAACTCGCAGGCTACTATTTGTATACAACATGTAGTTAAGTAAGTGTATCAGAATTTTTAGCTCTCCATATCTCCATTTATCTCTCTTACATATCTAAGAAGATAGAAATTCTAAAGGAAACGGAGAGAGACAGAATTTTTGTATCTAACGCTTAAGCTCCATCCAAACAAAGCCGCTGGCGACGACTAGTGAGCGTTAAATGAACAAATTTATGAGAAAGACATTAATAACTCATACTATACGAATATTAATGCGAGTAGAAGCACTTTTCACGTAGATTGAGATAAATGACTCGTTGATAATAAAAGGAAGGCACTGTGAAAGTAATTACGTGGACTGGCGGGTGTCATCACGTAGAATAATATAATTAATATCATACTATACGTGGCCAATTCGCAGCGAGAGATAATTATTTGTGACCTAGTAGTTACCTAGATGCTATGTAGTCTCGTTATATATATATTTATTTATTCTCGACAATTAAATATTATTATATAATATTATTTGAGGCCAGTCGTGGCGCAGAGGCACAAAGTGTGCCTGTAAATCGACTGGTTGTGCGTTCAATCCCCACTCGAGGAGATGAAATATATATTTACATTTATATTTTCATTTCTTCGCTCTGGTGTCGAGGGGAAAACGCGGCGTTGAGTTCTGCCACTTACATAATATTATTACTACAAAATAGGCTTCAACTTAGCGCATCTGTAACTGGATTGCTCCATGCAATTGCTCGATGGCTTTACTTCTTTTTTGGGACACTGAGTACGCTTTTACAATAGGATCTCAGGAAACATCCGAGAATGTTATTACCAAGTTAATTCTATAAATGATAATGCCTTGGAAATGAAAAACAGACTGGAGCGATCCAGTCTGTTTCAAAGATTTGGTTGTCAAAAATAATTGTAATTTTTATGCACTTGCATTTCTTACTCCATATAACACACCTCATTTTTCAATTTCACATTTCAAACTATTTGCTAACAACCGTGCGAGTAAGTTAAGTTTTTCAGAACATATTTTCTTCGCTTCGGTAATATGAGAATGCGAGGCATTGGGTTCCGCCACTGAACACGCCATGCCTTAAATGAGGCGGAAATTTTGGAACGGAGAGTCTTAACACTAGTTTCCTCTGCCTACTCACCCTGCTATGCGAACCTATTATACCTACTGATAAACATAACAAACACAACATGATTGTATAATGTTCATACTCCAAGCACACTCGTGGGATAAAGGCAAACAGCCGTAATGCCGCCACCCACGCGCCGTCGAGTGCCTGCTGGAACTGATGCACTCCTACATATTACCAAAATGGATTATTCATTAATTATAGTGCGTAAATAGTGCTGTATAGCGTTTGGTTGGCAAATATACGTATGTACATACGAGTATGTATGTATGTGTTAATTTGGAACGTTGTTTGAAAGCAGTGGAATGTTATAGCTTGTCATTTTTTTTACTTTTTCGGCTTCACACTGTATCAGAGGCAGAGGGAACCTATTGTCAGGGTAATCCGTTCGCCACTTTCCATCAAAGTTTTCATATAAAATATAGTAAATTTTTTTGTGAGTTGGCCGTTGATTTATGTATATCAATACGTAGTTATGCTTAAAGAATGTTCAACGGTCGATCACACAAAATTTAACTACATTAATAAAAAATCTCAGTAAGGAGCCTTAGATTTGGTTTGGCTTTACATAGAGATTTCATTACTTTTTATAGAGAGACAAAAAGCTTCATCGAGACTTGGCTTGTTTTTTGTGAGATTTATTTTTTTAATTTGGTTCCAACACTGTATTTGTGTAACGCGATCGAGGAAAGTTTTTTTTTGCTATATTTATAAACACTTTTACATGCCTAAATAACAAGTATAAAAATTGCGTAAAGATGAAAGAGAAGCGGTCGAGTGCGAATCGGACTCGACAACCGTAGGAGGATTCCGTACTAATTTATAGGAAGGATATATAAGGAAGTACAAATTATAAAAGTTGACAAACTGAACTTAACGGACGTATGCACTTATTTTATATAAAATTAACTACAATAAAAAATATAATATTTTATTTGTAATATAAACATTTCGGTTTTTTTTCTTCTATTTGTATTGGAAGTTCCTACTTCGTGTTAAATTTTATATTAGTAGGTCCACGGGGTACCCACCTTACACGTTTTGATTATGCGGCGAATTTCACATAAAATGCAGCAAAACCGATGCATTAATAAGTGCTTCTATCTTACTTTACTTTTGATTGCTTTGACTTAGAAGCTTGATTTTACTGTGCTTCTAGGGACAATAGACTTTTTTTCAGCTTCACGCTTTATATCAAATGTAGCAGGGTAGGCAGAGAGAGCCTATTGTTAAAATTGTCGAATTCTGAAGAATGTTGAGTTGCGGAATTCAACGTCGCACTTTACCTCGACACCAGAGTAAAGAAATGACCATGGACTTGAATATTTTATTTAAATTTAAGCTTCATAACTCTACGCGATATCAAGATAAATTGCTTTAAAAGACGGATAGACGTACAACACACTGATCCATTAAGGATTCGGTATCTTTCTTTTCAGGCACGGAACTCTAAAAAGCAAAAGACTGAATAATTTGATTGATCTCTTAATGCGCACACGCAAGCACATTGGCACATTATCAATATCCATAAATCATGCAAATATTATTACAACGTTAAGTACGCTAATACCATCCCACTCGAACTGTGATTCATCATTTCACGGTTTTTTTACACAAATTTTAATTTTAATCCCACATGTAAACCTATTTCATCATATTTGACCTATTTATTTTTGGGTTTAGTTACTATCTAAAGTATATCTTGAGTAAATGATTTAAATATAAGCGTCAGTAGTAGTGGTCAGAGCGCCTGGTCGGTTTCCAAGAATCGCGGGTTCGAGTATGGGAATCGTACGTTCAAATTTTTATACGTTTAAATAAGTATTAAATTCTAAATAAGTATTCTTTCCTAAGTGTGGAATAACACTTTAAAAATGTTTGAAAAATATTTAGAATATTTATTTTACCTGTTCTACTATTAAGAAAAAAAATAAAACAAAGCCTATTAACAGCAATTTATTTTTAAACAAGCAATCTCTGAAAGTGACTCTCATGAATCACCCCGCACAGGTTCAGCGAATTTTAATATTTTTCCATAACGCTTCATTTACTCTTTATAAATTATAATAGCTGATATCATCGTGACTTGGGATGTGTTTAACGTATAAATATACTACATACAAATATATATACGTTAAATATGGCGCAGTGGGATAGCATCTAACTGTATGTGGACGCAATGTTGTGATTGGTTGTGTATTATAGAGATTTGTATCTTTTTTTTATTTTTACATATCAGTAGGACTACTAACTGTAGGCAAGATGGCTGTTGGTTCTTCACGCGAAGGAACGAAATAGTTTCTTTAGCAGCGGGCGGTAGATTTCCTCCACTCCGGAACTCAACGCCACGCTTTCCGCCGACACCAGAAATTAAAATATATTTTTAAATAAAAATTTCATTTCCTCGAGTGGGGATGTCGTCCACAATCTGTCGCATTTACAGTCATACTTTGTGCCCCTGCGCCACGACTAGCCTCAGTTAATGATAAAAAATAAACTAAACTAAACTAGCTTCACGCTTTATCCCTAGCGGGGTAGTCGAAGAGAACGGAGCATTAAACGCTACGGTCTCTAAATACCTCTTTCGCCTTATCCACTGTCATCAACCACTTCATACATGCCCTCCTGGGGGTTCTCATGTTTTTCTACGTGACCTTCCTCCAGTATCTTTGATACTGTGTTTTCGAAGGTCAACCGAGGTCTCCCTCTACCTTTCTTACCATTCACTTTTCCATAATATATTTTTTGTCATACTTTCATCACTCATTCGTTCGACGTGCCCTAACCAGCTGACCGTCTTCATTCTGACCGTGACATCCTCGCTAGTACCTGCCATTCTGTGTACTTCTTCGAAGAGATTGCATCTCCACAGCATTCATCTTTCTTTCATTCTTCTTCTGTAATATCCGTTTCGCTGCCGTATAACAGTGTCGATGCACCAGAACCGCATTGTGTACGGCCAAACACGCAGCTGTGCTGACGTCCTGTTACCGGCAGCAATACGCCTTTCCACATCCATCTCGTATTTTCCATCTCTACTGAACATACTTCCCAAGAATACCACTTCATTCACTTATTCTAATATCTTACCATTTACACTGATCTTGCATTCCGTACTTTCTTCATCTCTTTCGAAAGTTAATGATAATAATTTAAAACATAACCATTAACTTTTACTCGGGCGGACATCGAACCCAATCAGTCTCCTTAAGGTATATGTTATTTAATACTCATTCCCATGAGTGTGTCTGTAAATAAACCTATAATATATATCTCGGAGTCTAAACAGTAAGGGGCTTCTAAAACAACCCGTATCAAATAACTAATTAGGTAACTTTCTGAAATGTTACAAATCGACAGGCATATTACATATAAATGTTAAATTACATTAATTACCATATATGACAGCCGTGCCCAAATGAGGACACTTAAAAAAGTTACAAATTCTTTTAATATTTCTGTGTTTTTTTTATTTCTGCTTTGGATATTGAATGGATATACTCGTAGATGGTCAACGTTTATGCTGGATCTAACCGTTGCAAACGCAAGGCGGCTTCACCTTCTAACCAACCGTTTTCTAATTTCTCCTTAAATAATATGTGATGAGTGGTGAAACTCAACACCACGCATTGTCTGAGTGGGCTTCTAAGCTACAATCGTGTGCGGATAGAAATGTTATATTGGCAGCAACATAGACTTAATCATTTTTTACAGTAGTAGCAGAGTAGCAAAGGAACCTGAAAACCTAGTGTTAATACATTTCGTTCCTAATAATTAAGACATTTCCGTTACCTTTCAGCCGAATGTTTTGCGTGTTCCGCCGAAGGCATTGCATGTTGAGTGGCGGAACTTAACGCCACGCTTCGCCTCGTTACCAGAGCGAGGAAATATTAAATATTTAATTTCATCAAGTGGAAATCGAACTTCGCCACGACTGGCCTCTAGATATCAATATATAGTTTTTATAATGTCGGCCAAAACTGTACTTTTTACCTGCCAGTTTATATAAAATAATGACTGATCTACATATGAGGGTACACTTCAAAAGTCAATGAATTTTGTTCTCAAATAAATAATATTTTCTGCATCTACATTACTTATTGTGATTCGGCAAAATAAGAAAAACGGATGAATGTCCCTTTTATAATAATAAAGTTGCGTTTACATCATTTAATTTAATGTAACATTGTTTTTGTAAGCGTGGCGTTGAGTAACGTCATTCAACAGGCAATGTCTCGATAATTAGGCAGTACGTGAGAAATGATGTATCTGAACACTAAGTTCCCTCTGTTCCCTCGGGTTACAGTGTAAAGGGCTTACAAAATATTGTCTATATGGCTCATTTAAAATCTGTTTTGAGTGAAGTTTATAGGCATAAGTTGAAGTATAAAAAAAATATCTTTTTTGGGCAAAGCGCGGCGTTGAGTACCGCCACTCAAGACGTCATTTCTTGAATTCTTTTTGTGTTTTTAACTGAGCGGTGAACCTCTTACCGTAATGTTTTTTTTGTATTTTTTCGAGGAAATGAAAATAATTAATTTCTAATAGTAGATGCTATTTTTTTATATATAGATCAATGACGCTATTAATTACATATATCTGTAACGATATAAAAAATAGTATAAAAATATAATAGTATTTAAGGTAAATCAAATTAATAGAAATGAAAAAGTTGCTATTCAATAATATTTCCCGTTATGCAAGTAGGCATATCCAGTGTATACTTGCCCTTTTTCCATTATAAGATGAAAAACGATCTCTTTTTTGTTAATAAATTAGATTTTCCTGGTTTTTTCAGAATGATATTTATTGAGCTTCCCATTGTGTTTATTTAGTGATTAAATTAGCGGCATACTGAGGCGATTGTGAAAGTAGTACCTTTGACTTTTTGTAAATGCATATTTGTACGTATTTTTTAAGAGTGTATATTTATTTTTTATAAAATAACAGTACTTTGAGGTCAGTCGTGGCGCAGGGGCTCAAATGCATTACTGTAATCACGACAGTTTGTGGGTTCGATTCTCACTTGAGGAGCTTAGATATTTAATATTTGCATTTCTTCACTCTGGTTTTAAAGCAAAGTGCGGCGTTGAGTTCCGCCATACAACGCGCAATGCCTCCAGAATTCGCTTTGTCCTGCCCCTCTAGTATAACATAGTGCGGCGCTAGTTCCGCTACTTAACACGTAGTTTGGGCGGAATGAACAACGGAGTGTCTTGACACTAGGTTCTCTTTCCCTAACATAAATATCCAATCATAACAAAAAATACTAAACTAAAATCATAAACTCAAACAAACAAAAACCAGAATTCAATATAACAAATTAAGATTTAAGTGACTGCGACGGCGGGACGCGACACCGAAGGAAAGCAAAGGAAGTCACGAAAAGCTCCCAGTTTAACACAATAAAGCTTTTTATATAAAGTTTACTTTCCCTCCAGCCCCGAGCCGACACTCGACACTCTCGGCGCAAGCTGTCGACGCACGCACCACGCATAGAAATCGCTGTATTCCTTTGCTCCAGCTAAATCGCAAATATTATTTACTAGCTGCCCGCTTGCGCACCTATAATACTTTTATTATGTTGCGTTTACTATCAGATTCATTATATAATTTGTACATTTAATTATGAACAATTCATTTTTATAATTCGGACCAAATCAGAAAAAAGCCAACCAATCTTCATCTAATATAACAACATAATACAACGACCCGAACGAGTACAATCTTTGTTTCCGAGTAGGAAAAGAACTGTAAACCTGTTTTTTTTATTTGAGGTTAATTATACGGTTTTATTTAATTGTTAAATATTACCAAAATAATACTACAATTACAACCTTCACCATGTTCTTCCACCGTCCGGTCCTCGTTGCACGGTTGGACTTCTTTTTGGGCTTGAGGTTAATGCTATTAGCCCGAATTTTCCTCTACAGCGACATCGGTTGGGGAGGAAAGAGGCACTCTGTCCCTGAAAAAATGCAAGCCCTAAGTGGCTGTTTGAGAGACCCAGTAAACAGAACGTCTAATTATTTTAATTTTACATTTTCTCGAAAAATAAACGTCCAAATTAAATACAATAAAAGTCAAAGCTTATCCTCATAAAATTTCCTAGGTTGTGGAATAACTTCCGCTCGTAAGTCAAAAAAATCATCTTGTATTTTTAATTATTTTTTTCATTTAGTGCCTCATTGTGGTTTTTCAGAGAATCCTCATTTATAAGAGATAGATATACGATTAGAACTAATGGAATTGAATGTTTTTGTTGTACAGTATACTTACGTTACAGTTATTTCGTTATTTAAGGTTAAGTAAGAGTAACATCGTAATATTATATATAGCCTATTGTTAAGACGCTCCGCCTATATTTCCAGACTTTGTGTGTTGGGTTGCGAAGTCCAACACTGCCCTATGTCTTTTAACAGAGCGAAGAAATGACGACAAATGGTTTTCTCGAGTGGCAATCGAAACCACAACCATCGCGTGTACATCGAAGGGCTGTGCTGCCAAGCCATGACGATCTCTAAAATCACATAAAATATAAGTTTTCATTCAAGTTGTCAAAAACAAACAACATGACCTACCAAAATATTCTGTAAAAAACTAGCCAAGAATCTATGAAGCTGTTTGTTTATCTATAATGAGTAATGAAATATTTAGGCAAAACCAAGTCAATTCTAAGGTCCCTGTCTGCGTTTTGTATTAATAAAGTTAAATTTTATGTGACCGACCGTTGAACATTCTTTAAGTATAATTACATGTGTATACAATTCAATGTCATAATTACATAAAATTGTAATATATTAAAAAAAATAATCGTAAAACGTATTAGTAGCTTCACACTTTTTCCTGCATAGCGTGAAAGGACAGGAGGAGGGAACAAAATATGAAGACACTAGCGGACCCGGACGCGGCTTCGCCCGCTTAAACTATACGAATGCAACAAAATATTAATAAAAAAAACTAAACAAAACCAGCTACATTAAATAATATTATCAAAGTACCTAAAATAAATATTTAAAGAATTGAAATTAAATGTGTTGTGCTATGTTTTTGAAAGTGCATGTGGTTAATTACATACTCAAATACAATAAATATATATATATATATATATATATATATATATATATATATATATATATATATATATATATATATATATATATATATGGGAATTAGAAAAACAGACAGAGACATAATATATATATATATATATATATATATATATATATATATATATATATATATATATATATATATATATTATGTCTCTGTCTGTTTTTCTAATTCCCCGAACTAATGTGCAGAATAACTGAATTGATTTTTATTGGACTTTCAGTGATCGATTTTACTGATTTACCCGGGAATAATCTTACCACGTTTTCCTTGCGCACGTACATATATACTATATGAAATAACTAAAGTCCTTTCTACATTAAATATTAAAAGTTTTGCGAGCAATATCAAATAAAATCCCATAAAACTAAAACTACAATTTATTAGTGTATAACAACGGTATAGATAACCATCCAACCGAGATGAAGTAACCAACAATACTTTCCTTAATACTTAAATAATATTATGCCAATGCCGCGCAGGGCCGCAAATTACACCACACCAAGAAATTTATGAAAATCTAACTAAACTACTACTCGAATAAGCGAAGAACCAAAGAAAAGTATAAATTAATTATAATTACATAAAAATTAAAAGTAGTTCGAAAATGTATGAAAATTTACAAAACTGTCAAAGTCATCTGCCCGTTCGCGTCGGACATACTATGCCGCTCATAGGCTAGGTCATTTCGAATCAGTGACATCTCCTTAATTATTTATTAGAATGTTATACAGTAAACTATAATTTCAATCCAGATGAAATGTTAAAAGTGACTATTATATTAATTTTCATAAGGATCAATATCAAATTATAGAAAATACATACAACAAAAACCCGATAAATATAAAGTAAATTAATTAAAATGATTACTTTTGCTCAACCTTCATAGATAAACATGGTATATGTATAGCGGACTTTTTTAAACATTAAAGAACAATATTTTTGTAAAACATTGTTTTTATGTATCTCATAAGGTTGAGTCGGCGTCCGCCATGTATGCGTTAAGCTCATTTTGGGTGACGTTTTCTTATAACAAACAAACTTTGCAAACCGTTGCTTAGCAACGGTCGGTTGTTATTAACATGGCGGAATAAATTGCTTTTCAAACTAAAAAGTATTTTAATATATTAGTATATATCGACAATATTACAAATATGAGAAAAGAAAGTAACCTATGTTCATCCGAAGACCCTCAAGTATCTCTTTATGAGTATTTTATCACAATTGAATTAGCGGTTTGGCCCTGATTGCGTAACAGACAGACAGACAGACAGACAGAGTTACTTTCGAATTTATAATATAGGTATGGATTGTGTGCTCTCTTTTCTTATGCACAATTTTCAAAATATTCTTGGTTGAGTGGTGGAACCCAACGCCGCACTTTGTCTTGTCATAAGAACCAGGAAGTGAATTCCCCCGAATCGAACTTACAACCGCCGCGCTTACAGCCAATAATGTACACATTAGCGATTTTTGATAAGAAACAGCTTCACGGTTCCTTCTAATGTTAAGATCGTCATTCATCTAATGATTAAAAAAATAACAAATATTTACTTAAATAGTTAAACTGATCACAAAACGCGAACGTTAAACAATAAGCTAAATATAAATGTCAGATTTATTTAGAAATTTCAATTTAGGTTATTGAAAACGGTGTTGTAACTCGGCTGTTAATTTAGATTTATAGTAATATTTAGATTTATAGTAATATTTGCCGTGTGATTCCGGCCTAGAATAGGATCATCCTGGTACTGGTGGTGTCGTAAGAGGCGACTAAAGTACGTGTGGTAGAGTCACGTCGCCAGCAATGGCAGCACGCATGGGCAGACTCGACCGGATCATTACCACCCCCGGCATTTAAAACCGGCGTGAAGTAGTGGCTTTATGTCACTGCGTTTCGCATCAGGTAATGCCGGGCTCCGGTGCCCAACCCACCTTATAGGCAGGCAACGCATCTGTAGCTCCTCTGGTGCTGCACGGGGTCGTGGGCGGCGGTAGTCACTTACCATCAGGTGACCCGAACGCTCGTTTGCCTTGTCTTTTCCATAAAAAAAAAAAAAAGATTGGTATATAACGAACAAGGCGATGCGTGGGAAACAGAGTGTCCTAACACTCGGTTCCCTGTTCCTAAGGTAAGGTTCTGGCTAAGCTTGAAGGAAAGCTATTAGAGAGCGGCGACCCAACTTCCACTTTCAGAAGGGAATTGCAATTAATCTCCTTCCTCCGGCTTGCCTTTATTGGCAGGCAGAGTGAAGTTCAACAGCTATATTTTAAAAGGGTGGAAGTACTCAATCTGGATAGTAATAGGCCTGCTCACGACCTTATATTGTGAAACCGGTGCACCACTCTCGACATCCATAGCCGACCACGCCGATGTGGTGTGCACACGAGGCATTGCGGCGTTATACTGATGTACTTAATATGAATTATATAAGGATATTCTTTTAATTATTTCGTAATTAATTAAGCCAAATTATATTTTATTATTATCGAAGGTTGTGGAGTGGAGAGTGACGCGATGGTTGTGGAGTCGATCTTCACTCGAGTGAATGAATGATTATTTATTAATATTTTCATTTCTTTGCTCTGGCACTAAGGCAAAATCGTGGCGTTGAGTCCCGCCGCTCAACACGCAATACCTCGAAAAATTGTGTTTAAGGCTTGAAGCACTATGTTCCCTCTGCCTGCTGCTGCGTGCGTGCTTGATGTGTACGTGATACACCGTGAAATAATTGTTATATTATTTCACGGTGGTATATATTAAATTTGAACTCTAGCATGTGAGGTCTCATTAATTTTGATTGAAATCAATATTTTTATTTATAAATATATATAAAATAATTAAATTTAATCAAAATGATCTCACAATTGCGGCGCGAGAGAGATTGCTCGCCCACGCTCTGTTGTGTTGAGAGCTGTTCGAGATTAAAATGAATAATACTGTCGGAAAACAATTATTGACTTACTATTTTTGTTTATTTTAAAAGAAAAAAACATCTTTAAGAAACTCCTACGTTATTATAAATAAATCTGAGAAAATATGTTAGTAGACTTAGTTCTACATGGAGTACTATAATATAATACGTAGAGATCAATATTTCTAGCGGATCTAACGTTCAAAAAAGCTTGTGGACACAGCTCAAGTTCAAATAAGCTAAATGCGAGTCGGGGTATGAACTAAGTTATGATCAGTTTTTGCTTTCTCATAAAAATGGATATTACTTACTCTAAGTCGCCGGATGCATTATCACTAACAATAAGTCATTCAGCCTATCAATAATCAATAATATAAACACCAAAAATTGTGACGTCATAACTCAAGTAGAGTGTCACAACAGATCCAGGCAGTGTAGAGCATGGCATTACATATATTTCAAGATTTGCCAGGAATTTTTTAACCAAACTAGGTACGTTATTTTTAAATTGGCTTTTCACATATACGATACGATAGTGTCAACTGCAATGATTTTGTGACATATTATTCTGTTGCCACAATTAAGTTATCTCTCTTACACTTTATGAAATTAGAATATATTTATAAATTGAGTCGTAGCGCAGGGGTGACTGTAATCTGGATCTGGAGTGTCTTAACACTAGGTTCCCTGTGGGTCCCTGTGTAAAGCTTAAAAAATCATTCCTTTAACTAACTACGAAGAACTCGTTAAATACAGACTATAAAGTAAAAATATTTACATTAATTTTCAGTTAAAATAAAGTGTAATTTAACAATTCGCGGTGTTATTACAAGTCTCCGAAAGGATTGAAGACAAGGACTCGTGTACAATAACAAGGCTCTCGAGGATGGCTGAAGAAATATTTTCCGAACACTCCAACTCCAGCTTTAAGTTTTAAAATTTCATTACTGAGAAGTCTCACTATTACTTGTTATTTACACTAAAAAGTTACACGCACTTTTCATAATATTTAACAATATTTAATTAACTATATTTTTGCTAAGATCAGTCGTGGCGCAGACGCGACTGACCAGCGTGCGGCTGTAAAGGCGATAGGTTGTGAGTTCGATTCCCACTCGAGAAAATTAAACATTTAATATTTTAATTTCCTCGCTCCGGTAACGAGGCAAAGCGCAGTGTTGGATTAATGTTGGAATCGAATTCACAACCATGTTTCACTGACGACCCAACAAGTCACAAAATCCAGCTTTTATAATTATTTTCTTTACTCGTGTTACACACAATCCAATTCTGTTTGTAATTACAATACTTTAATACTAATTCTAATAACGACTTTCCTCGACAGTATTTTAGAATGTAATGAACACGAATGCCGTGTCGTTTATGCTTTTATTTGAGATCCACCGGAATAGACTCGGCACTGTACCGCCACTTAATACAATCGGTAATCAAAAACAAAATCAAATAACGTTCTCTTAATTATAGTGTGACATCTGAATATAAATGGGGAAATTTAGAAATAACGCTTTATATCATATATGCTAACATGTTCTATATACACTCATCCATTGCACAACAACGGTGCCTGTAATTATTTTCATACATTTTTTGTATTATTGTTTCTTGATTTATGATTTTTTCTATCAACAATATTTATAGGTATCGTCGACAATAACTCATATATACGCTGTCTCAGCAGTCTCCGAGGCCGCGATACGTTACGGTCAGAAATATATAGTATTCATATTTCTATGCAAATTTAAGTGTCTGTACTTTATCAATGGACATTGTGCCAATTTATTTTACTGATAAAATTTTCTATATTTCTTTTATATGTTATACCTAAGTGTTATGTTCGGCACATTGAATACCCTATATAAAAGGACTATGTAACACTTTGTTTTTAAATTAGAGCCTGTTGTTCATTAGATTAGCGCATACAACCAAATAAAATCTTTAGTTCTTTATATTATACGGGTGTTTAACGACTACTATTTAATATAAAACATTAATGTTTTCTCACACATTTATCTCAATATCAAACTCTATATAAGCCAAGTCAATCGACAGATGGCAGTAACTTTTTTCGAAGTATCAATAACTATACACCCGATTGTCATTCACCGTGAGAGCGGCGCGTCTGTTACGCGAACTGGAAGGAACGCGTAAATAATCACTGGTTCCTGCTTCCAGCCTACTGTGAGATACAGGGCTGTCGGCTCCTATTTCATAAATATTCAAAATAAGAAAATATAAAACTTTATATAAACTATGTAGGCAAATGGAACCTAGTGGTAAGACACTCTGTTTCCCATACAAATTTCAGGACATTGCAAGTGGTGGAAATCAACGCCTTTGACTTGTTACCAGAGCAAGAAAATGAAAATAATTCATCACCAAGAAGAAATCGATTCCACGATCATCATATTTATAATCAGAAGCTGAACATTAACATTATTAACATTAAAGTCACGAACAAGTCGCTACCACCGGCTCGGAAGGTGGGACTGTTGAGTTCGTTGTAGACTGAGAAGAGCTTGCAAAAAACTCAAAAGTTGCTCGTTTCAATATAAGGTTAATATTTTATTCCTTTAGTTGACGATGAATCCATCAACCCCTAGCGTTACTTCTTACTTTGCGAATATTTTTCATGCAGTGTCGTTGTTAGTCATTAATCACTATTCCTAGCGGCAGTAACGACTCTGTGTCTAGCGGCCTCTGAACACTTAGACCATGCTCTGTCACAGACCGCCAGGCTCATATAAAAATAAATTAAGCTTAAGACATTTTTAAAAGAATTCTTTTTAATATATAAAATATGATACCGTCGTCGTGGCGTAGTGGGACAATGATCGTTGGTTTGATTTCTATTTGAACAAATAGTATAACACATAAGTGAGCGGTAAGAGAGGTAAGGGGAGACCTCGGTTCACCTTCGAAGACACAATATAAATGAGGACCCCCGGCGTGAAGCTAGATTAGATTAGTAAAATACATACTTTAATTATTTTCATATGTATCTCCATCAAAGTCAGACCAAGCGCGGCCTTTGGAATTTTAAAATATAGTATTTTACAGACGCTACCTTAACATGCAATATTTTAAAATTTGGCAGAAAGTAGGGAAACAAAGTGTCTTAAAAGAAGTACTTCACACTGTATACCGTCTATATCTAGGAGGAAAGGCAGAGAGAACCCAGAGTTAAGAACCTCTGTTCACCACTTTCCCAAATTTCGATACATTGGTATCGAAGCGAGTGTTTAAGACGTATTAGAACCTGAAACGTGGGAAACTGAAACAATCAATTTCTATTTCTCCGATTGGAATTGAAACCCCGGACCGAGGCGTTTACATGCACGATGCACGCACGTGCCCGCTGCACGTTGAGCCGTCATGACGGCCTCGTCTTTCTGTATGTGTTTATATAGTTTTAACACATAGCTTCTTTCTGTATACTACAAAAAAGTATTTTCGATGATTTTATATTATATTCCATGAAAGTAATTTACAAATTTAATCGGAAATCCTTTTAGAATTATGAAAATAAGTTAATCGATGTTCACAACGATTTTCATGCGACATATTTCTAAAACTGATTTAGTTACCGTATGAATAGATTGCAAATTGCACCGTCACTAGCAATATTCTATACAATATATGTAACGAACGTCTAGCAGATAAATTGCCATGTCTACTGTAGATGTTCCTATTCTATTCTACAAACGTTTTTGGAATCGAGATTTTGGTAATGTCAGTTCAAAAATATTAAATTTTCTATTTAAATATTCTGAAGAAAACTACTCTTGTTGAATATTATATTTATTATATCAATTCGTCATTTTATTGCAAATATAAATACTTGTACTCTTGAGTTCGGGTGGTCTGGGACTTGTGACTCAAGTGTAGGATTAAGGGGGTCCCTTAAGCCTACACTTGAGTCACAAGTCGCCTTTACTGCTCGAGCTCCAATTGTCTAATCTTGTACTGTCTATTCTCAAATCACTTTTTATACAATTTAATTACTTTAAGATAATACCAAAATATGTTAAGATATATAGAAATAGAGAAGAAAGATCAAAACGAAAATATAAAAGTTATGCTGTCGTATATTCAAGTTCTAAATTGAACTAGCTGCCATTGCAAAAAATCATCATCATCACAGGCCGGATCAAGACACTTACATTTAAAAAAAAATATTGTCCTGGTCTGTTTAATCAAACTGCATTGGTCTCCTTTACTGAATACTTATTCCAATGCTCTCACTCAGCTTATACAGGAAACTATGAGTGAATATAAAAAAAAATCCAAAATATACTTATAATTTAAGGAGAAGCTGAATATTTACGTCAATTGCACGAAAAAAACAAGAAAATATATGGTTTTCCCTTTACCCTGTGTCGTGAGGGATGATTTATATCCAATATTGCAATATGGCGTAGTTTCAGTGGAACATCACGTAAATAAAAACGTAAATTCTAACGTTTATTGATTATTTTGCTTAAGGCTTAGTGCTGTACCGTTGACAAAAACATAAAATTTATTTTTATTGGTGTATTTTTGTTAACAGCAGAATGTATCTAATAATAATAATTTGCTAAATCGAACTCAACTCGAGCATGTTAATATTTGAAAATATATCTCCAGAAAGGCAGAAAATTAAATGAAGAAACATAACAAATAAAATGCCTCTTCAATTATAAAAATGATGAATAGTTTCCTTTTTTACTAAGATTTATCTAGAAAAATAAAAATAACCTAACATAAATCATCGTATCCCGTTGAAAATATACCAAAATAATATATCGAAAATAATAATAACATGACAAAAGTACGATATAAACTGTCCTGTATTCGCAAGTTTAAGCATAGTAAGAAAGAAGAAAAGCTAAACTCAATCAGGCGATAACCATAGAAAGTTCCTTCCAACCAAAGCCAGTTCCTCCAACATAAAATTATATTACCCACAGAACACAATAACACAATATGAGAACGATATATTATAAGTTTTTTTTCTGCTTAAGTTCGATTCGAATTCTTCGTTATATTTCCAATTTTGACATATTTCATGTTTTCTATGTATTATAATAACGTTTTGTCGAATTTAACGTTTTTAGTCAGTCCATTGTTTTTTATTATGTAAGTTAATGAAATGAGTAGGTATAGGTCGTTGTGGGTTCAATTCCCACTTGAGCGTATGATTTATTTGTTGAAAAACTTAAAGCTAGGATCCCTTTTTAAAAAGGAGTTTTTTTCCTTTTTAAAAAAGAAATAAACAAAATAAGAAAAAATACTTCCATAAGAAATCAGAAAATTATAGGGGTAAGAAGCTTCCTCATACAGAACAGACATTAGTGAAATTTAATCTCTTAAGAGGATTTTTGTATGACTTGTAGAGTATGGCTCTACATTCCAAAAATATATTAAAATAAAAGACTTAAGATAACATTGTTTTAAAATTATTATAGTTATTTTTTTAACTTCACGTTTTGTCCCGCGTATAGTAGGATAGGGAGTGAGAAGTTAGTGATAAGGCACTCCGTTCTTCAGTTACCAATTTTGAAATTAGGTATATATTGCGTGTTGAGTGTAACTCAACGGCGCCTTACCAGAAAGCAGGGAAATTTAAATAATGTATTCCATAGCGGGGATGAAAATTATTTCAAATAATAAATATATTATTTACTTTACAATTTTCAATCAATGGCCATGCGCTCGGTAACGCTTAAAAATATTTTTGTAGTAGTAGTTGTAGTTTACGTCGTATGTTTTAAATCATGACTGCCTCACTCGTAACACAGTAAAAATAAAAATCCTTAAATGAAAAAATTATGCTTACATTACAATAAAAATAATAATCAATACACATTTTCACTTACCTTTTTTATTTTTTTTGTATACGAACTTCGAATATTTTACACTAGATTCATGATGGAACGGTAGAAGTGGCGCAAACACGCGCATCCGGTATAATAAAAGTAAAAGTAAGAGCAGAAGCGGTAAAAGCAGAAAAGGGACAATTTTTTTAATAAGACTAAAAAACACAACGTGGATTCAAATCGCAATGATTATTAATTAATATTTTTTAAATATTTTAATTTTAGGTTTAGTAGTGATACAAACTTGTATCAGTTTTGGATTCTGTCATTTAGTACCTTTAGAAGTACCAAAAGTAGAAAGCTCTTCTAACCACTATTCTTGACTTGTTATATTTACCAATAGTAATACTGCGTGTCTTACTTATCTGTAATATGCCATAGCACGTTTGATGTGGCAACATTGCTCTTTGATAGACAACCATGTTTACAACTAAATTGTATAAAAGGCGGTAATCATTTCCTTTGAAATATTTTGCTATGTTGGGCTGGAGCAGTGAAAGCGAATTTTACTTACTGTAAAGGAGACCTGAGGCTTATACCTATGGTCCGAAGTTCCAGGCACTCCTCCGAGCTCAAAAGTGTTAATATTGATAATTGAATTTATAACAACAATATACTTACGAGATTCAGATATTGTATACGACATCTAAATCTCGCAGTGTCCCTTAGATTATTTAAATATACAAAATAACACTATGTTTTACCTTTCTATCTGTAAGATAAAATAATTTATATGTATTAACATATATAGCACGACGAGCAACTAGTATTTTAATGAAGTAGCGGCCTCTCTCTTGTAACTATTCCAATATATCAGTTACATTGACGTTTAATTAGCCGCTTCCAATGTTTCAGTAGAACTGTCTGAATATAACATATTTGTATTTTAGGTGGGATTTTGAATGTAAATTGATTTTCCCAGCAAATTTGCTGACCACTACAGACATTTTTCTGTTACTTGTAATATCCTAAATAAATAAAGTCATCACTATAAATATATAGTATAAAATAAATAAAAAAAAAACTGCTTCATGCTGTATACCGCACGCAGAGGGAACATAGTGTTAAAACACACCGTTCTCCACTTTCCGCCAAGTGCCAGAGCGAAGAAATGAAAATATAAATGTGAGTAAATATTTTATGTCCTCGAGTGGGGATCGAACCCACAACCAGTCGATTTTACAGTCACACTCTGTGCCCATGCGCCACGACTGGCCTCAAAATAAAAAAAAATAAGACGTCTTAAAAATATACCCTCCTAAAAAATAATATTAGCACTAAGTTAGACTTATTTGTCTCAAAAGCACTTGTGAACTTGCAAAACAGCACGCATAGGGATAGTTATCTGTCACCGAAGTTAAGAACATTTGGTCGTGAGTTGTGTAAGTCGTAATGCTTGCGGCTGTCTGTTGGAGCTTCAGCTTACTTTACGTCTATGGAAACTAAAGTTAAAGATCTTAGTACTTTCATAAGTTTTTGAGAAAATGAAACTTTTCAAACCACAACTTGACTTAATAAGTTTTACTATATAAAGATACATAATTTTAAAATATTTTATTTAAAAGTATTGCTGGTACATTTTGCAGTGAATTTTATGGTCAAAAAGTCACTTTGTTTTCTCTTTTATTTTGAGTTTTATAAGTTTTATGTAATTCATAGTTTGTTTAGTTTTACACTTTACGCATCGGTTGCACTACACGGTAGGAGACGACAGGGCTCACGGAAGGACGCCTCGATACTCGTAGTCGAAGTACCCGGCCAGTGGTGGTCAAGGAGGAGCACCGTGAGGTTCCAATGGGTGTTAGGGGTGACCTACATCTGCTACTGCATGAGTAACAAATAGCCCGCTCCAGTCCTCCCTTGGGCAATATATCAAAACGAAGGTATCCGCACGAAAAGAAGCTAGACTGAGAAGTTGTGGTAACGCTCTGTTACAAGAGAATAACACATATCGTCTATATCGACACCAGAAAACAAAATTGTAGTATCCCAGAAAATGTAATTTTTTATAAAAGCGAAAAAAAAAATCTTTAAAAAGTTGTAAAATATTATTTAGAAGAGTTAGAAAAATATTTCTTGCAGGAATTAAATTTTACACTAGTCTTGTATTTGCAATTAAGGGAGTGTTTCTAAGTCATAAGTCTCTTTCTCTTCTTATCGTTATTAATTTTATTACTAGATACAGCAATTGAATTTTAAAATATAAACCTTGAATATGCTGTATCTCGAAAAATTTAGGTATCAACGAAAACAAACTTGTTCAAAAGACTGGTAACTAAATTATCTAAATGTAAATTTAAAATTATAACTATTAGTTTGTTTTAAGCCAATATTTTATTTATTATGTGGCTTCCGTACCAATTTCATAATAAACATTGAATAACTTATAAAAGTTGACAAAATTAAGTTTGCGGGCATATGCACTCATATTTGTTACTTATTTTATACCATTGAATTGAGGCTGTCGTGGCACATGGGCACAAGGTTGTGACTGTAACGCGGTGGTTGTGGTCGGTGTTGATCTCCGCACGAGGGAACGATTTTTTATTTATTAATGTTTTCATTTCCTCGCCTTGGCCCTATATTCCCTCATTATGGACAAACAACAACAGAATAAAAACAATATCACATAAAAATAATAAGGAAAATGTAATACAATGTTTAAGTAGTAGTAAAAAAATTATCACCTTCTAATAACGTATGTTCTTTCTTCTCAATCTATGTTCGCAGTTGGAAAAACGCTTTGACCGAAATATTTATAGTTGTTTCGACTTGTATGATTTTACTTATTATTACTAAATAATTAACAATCTGGGGGCACGGCAGTGCCCCCGCCAAGTCGAGCAAAAAACAGCGGCACGGCCGTACCATCCTTTTCTCGAAGCAATTCAGGCCATTTTCAACCCCCTATAACTTCGTTGTGGATAAAACAAGAAACCTGAATTTTCAGTAACTAATCAGGCATTATATAAACACGGTATATTTAAAATTTCAGTCAATTTGAACTAGTACTTTAAGAATGACAACCTGTTAAAGTTTCTAAATTTTGTCACTCACTGACTGACTCACCGATCATCAAAAGTCCAAGGCACTTCTAGCAGACATAGAAGCTTCAAATTTAAAATACAAATAGAGTTTAGTGTCTTAATCATGGGAAAACTTAAATATTTTGTAATTTCGGTCCAGTTTTCCACTTACACCAACTGCATGAATAACTTTGTAATCCCATATAAATGTATAGGATTACAAGGTTACATTTGCAGTTAATGAATCATTATTACTGTATAATAGAAAATAATAAGTGTAGATAGGTACCAAAAAGTAGAACTTTACAAAAAGAAGTGAGATGCCATCAAAAACATCCTGTAAAAAAACCCAAGTCTCGCAGCTCAATCTTTCTACCGTAAAAAGTTGTGAGATCCATGTAATACCAAGTCGGTTAATCTATTTAGTCCCTGCTTAAAGGACCTTCTGTCTTAAGTTATTACATACGTTATTATCATGCCAATATTAAAAATATTTTACGTTTTAAACAAATAGATCGACTTGGACATCGCATGATTTCATTATTAGTATGTATCACACTACACAGCACGACGGGCCAGCAACCGAATTCTTTACCAGAGTCCTTCCGAATATGAAGTCTATTATGTCTTTCGATAGATTGTGTTTTCATGCGATGTCCAAGTCGATCTATTTGTTTAAAACGTAAAATATTTTTAATATTGGCATGATAATAACTACTGTAATAACTTAAGACAGAAGGTCCTTTAAGTAGAGACTAAATAGATTAACCGACTTGGTATTACATGGATCTCACAACTTTTTACGGTAGAAAGATTGAGCTGCGAGACTTGGGTTTTTTTACAGGATGTTTTTGATGGCATTAAAATAATTATGGGTTGGCCGGGCCGTTTCCCATTGTTTCTTAACACTAGATTCCTTAACCTAGTAGTCTGCTACGTGCGGGATACAGCGTGAACCCGATTTTTTTATTTTTTTTCATTAATTATATTAATTCACTTAATAATTTAATTGCAAGTACCATAACGTTTTATTTATTCCAAAATCTTAATTATTATATGCGTAATTATACAAGTGGTCAAAGGCAGCCTGACAAATGAATATTGCGCGTTGTATCTACGGGCGGTCGTTAGGGAGACGACGTACGACATGTGTACATCAGTATCTAGATTAATAAACGCCTTAAAATGGAATAAGTGTAAAATTTTGTCTTAAACCTGCACTTTAAAATGTTCTAAATTGAAAATTATTATTGAAGCCAAACTTTCGAAGAGCCAAATTGTCGAAATTTTTTACATAAATCATTCGACGCAGTAGTTTTTTTTGATTTGAATGATATAGATAACTCATATTCGCCTTATATTTTTTCGAGATACGACAAGATCGCTTCGCAGTCCGATCGATCGCCGGCATCGATATGTTTCTAAATTATCCATAAAGCGATTCTAAGTAATTGCAATAAGTGATATGTATCACCCAATAACAATACTTCACACATATTTTCTATCCAGTAAGGGCCGTTGCTTACAAGCAACTGTCCTCAATTGCCACAATTCAATTACTTCTATAGTCTTTTTCGCCTACATCTACCCTGTTTTACGCGAGTTCGCTTTAACTATAATCATTTCCTTAAGAGGGGACCGAAATCACATCCATCGCGTCAGTCTTTCTCCTATAACGCCTAAGAAGTCTCTTTATAAATCTTCATATCATTGCAAGCAAAAACGATTGTATTATATGGATTTATTAACAATATAAAACCATTATATTACATAATTAATAAATCATACATCTAGTAAAAATTCTGTTAGTATAGTGAAGCACTCCCAAACGTTTACACTATCAACTATCCACCATCGTATTAGTTACGCTGCAAATATATCGGATAACTGACTTGTATAGAAACATCATTTTCCTCGAGGCAAGTGTTTTTTACCCAGTATTACAGTGTTTACTAAATAGTGACGTCATCGCGGCGTGGCGGGTGCGGCTGCAAATATTTTCTACAGATTTATTATGTATGTAGACACTATGTCACCCTTTGATTTATAAAGTGGTTTGTATAGGTATATATGTATAGTAATATTTGTTTATGTTTTATACGTGGAATAATACTGTCGTCTTGATGATATACGTTGACGAATGGTTTAGTGGCTAGAGCGCTTGGACAGTTTGAAGACGTTCTGCGCCGGTTCGATCACGCTACGTTAAAGTTTTTATAAGGCTCGTAATGCGAGATACAGCGTGAAAAATAGGATATACATCTACTTTTCACATGATTATTTTGATTTAAAAAAAATAGTATATACATCTACTTTTCATTTCATGATTCTTTTTATTAAAAAAAAATTAAAATGCTAATTAATCCATAGATTAATATCACATACTAATTTAAATATAAATCATAACGAATAAATATAAATATAATCTATTCTGTATTCAGTTGTATCGTCTAGACTTAAACGCATTTTCATTAAAATCAGTCGTTTGTCGTCGAGTTATTTTCGCATTGCCTATCGCCGTTCGCCGCGCCGGGGTGAACGTTGTCATTACTATTCTGTCCGCCGCAACTACCAGCTTAATAATTATTCAAACGAAAAATATTCTAAATATTTTCGAGAATTTTAATTAAATCCCTCTATACCTCCGTAGTATTTGAACTGAGGGACTGTATTTTTAGGGTTTCGTAACTCAAAATAAACAACGGCAACCCTTATAGGATCACATTGTTGTCCGTCTGTCTGTGAAAATCATTTTTCACAAGATCATGTGGAAGGCATCCTAACTAAAACAATAGGAATCTTTTTTTTTCTTTCTATTTTCACATGCACATCTTCTGAACTACTAGACCGATTTAATGGAACTGTTTTTGTTATGTTTTATTAGATATTATATTAGATTTGGCTAGGATTTGGGCTATGTTTAATTTCTCAGACTTCCATACCTCATGCAGAACCGTAGTGGTCCAATTAATCTGTACGAAATAATGAAATGCCTCCGTAATAAAAGTTGTAGGACGTGATGGACATTTTTCAATGACAAAAATTTGATTCGATCGTTTAAACTGTGTTTCCGGTGCGTATTTTCTTAGATCAATATGAAATAATTAAACATTTTTCTATTAAATAAGTACGACACTTTTGCAAGAAAAATCTAATAAAATTCCAAAAGATTAAAGTCATGATTTATTAAATGTATAACATAGTATTATGTAGTTAACTATAATGAAATAATCAACCAATTGTTCTTAAATATACTTAAATAATATTAAATAAAAAAAAAGATCGTGCGAAGCCGCGCATGAGCCAATAAAATTACGATTAAGATACTCGTGTTTTCTTTCATCTTCGAGTTTTACTTGATTACTTACTGTTAGATACAAAAAAGTAAATCCAAATATTTATTTTTGAAATTCATATTGACTTTAAAGAATTTTCCGGAATCAGTAGAATGTTTCATTTAAATTATCGATTAGCTTCCTTCCCTATCAATTTACTTTCTTCATCAGTATTTTCCTCAAAATTTGTGTTAATAATTGACTGCGCAATTACGTTACTATTAATTAGTGAAATTCATGATGGAGACCTTCTTGGGGCACCTTGCACCGACGGACAGTGATAGATTTTTGTGCCGCTATAAGCGTACCTCGCGGTCTTTTGTGTCCATCATCTAGATCGTATCCGAAAAAGTCGGAGATTTTGAATGTAAACGTCAGGATTCGCATTTGCAAAATTTTGGTACTGTTTTTTTTCTTTATGTCTTTTTATCGATATTTTGAGAGGAGAATTTTGGGTAAGAGGACTTTTATTACACATACTTACTTCTCAGCTCTCTATAAAAAAATACTAGCATGCTAAATAAGAAAATATGTTCTCATGCGCTCAAAACACCCCCCCTTTCCCGTCCGCTGCAGGTAGGGTACTTAAAAATCGAACTGCTGTCGATTTACGAGAATGCACTAAATTAGCATGCTCATTTTGACATATATGCTAATATGTGGCATTGCTCAATAATAGCAAGCTTTCGTGCTATTAATGAGCATGTGTAACTGTAGCTTAACACTAGTTCCCATTGCCGAACACAGCGTGAAGCTAAAAAGAATCAAATAAATATTTATAGATATACATACGACAAAATAATATAGTAATTAAGATTGAAGAGATCGTGTTTATCGAATGTTCTTCTCGGATCTAAGCATGTACTCGTATCAGATAGCGACTCACTACGTGTGTGGACGTTAATTAATATTGTTATCCACTAAAACTAGATAGGTAACTAGATATATTCTATAATATTAATAAACACCTGGAACATGCTACACAATTATGAATGTTCTACTGCGGCTTTGTTTCACCTGATAAAAGCGCATCTATCTCCATTTAAAAGGCCTCATCTGTTGCTCAGTAGATTATCATCGCGTGACGTACGTTGGTTTGTCTTGTCTTTCTTACAAGAAAGTGATTAGTATAATTTGTAAGAGATAAATTAGGTTACAACTTTTCAAGTTTGGGGTGCTTTCTTTAAATATATTAATAAAAGTCTACATAATATTATCTCAGATTTTGTAACTTTTTTTCCTGAAATTGACACAAAAACAATAACTAATAAGGTAACTAGGATAACAACACCACTATTCTATACTAGTGGCGTTATTAACCTAGAAATGAAATGTCATCTTTTTTTCATATACATACAGATACAGATAATAACATGCTATACAATCCAAGAAAACGTAAAAATAACAATATTAAATAAAAAAAAGGTAAAAAGGAGTAGGTACGGACCAAGTATCTGTAGTGGTATTGAACTAATAATAATAATAATAATAAAAAAAACAATATTTTAATGAGAAAAAATTAAAAAGTAAAATAGTAGGGCAGTAATTAGCTTTACTTTGTGTGGTCAACAATCATCTCCTCAGCTCCCAGAGTCAGTGACATTATATGTGAATGCAAGTGCCCTGTTGAGTGGCATCTCTATTCATAACTACATCTTCATTTAGACTCTGTCCTCTTATTTACATACTAAATGTTTTAGTTTGTCAAATTTTGTAAATATAAGATGTTATTTATTAACACTTTATTAGCATATTAAAAGCGTTGTGGCTGTGTGTGACTAAACACGACGGTTCTGTGTACGATTCCCACTCGGAGAAATAAATATTTTCGTTTCTTCGTTCTGATAACAAGAAAAAACACGGGTTGTGTTTCTCGAGCGGCGAAAAGAAGAACGGAGTGCTTAATTTAATTCACATGTGTGGAAATCGAACCTACAACCGTCGCGTCTACGCGCTGCGCCACGATGCCCTCATAGAAAATAAACTGTTTTGAATATACTAATTGTGAACTTTAACGCTTAACATAATAATACGGTACTACATAGTAAAAATACCGTTTCAGTTAGTCTTTCTTTGGTCAAATATTTCATTTAATATTTAGTAATATCAAAACGGGCGACATGTTTCTGTGACTTGTTCTCGTCACTGGTCTGCCCCCGAGGTACATCGTACTCTACGTACTTTTGATATAAATATACAAGAATAATATTAATTCTGAGTACCTCAATAGTTGTTTTGTTATTTTGTAGGCCTTTAAGAGCGACAGTGAATTACTGCATTTTTTTAAAAGATAAATATATTATCAAGCAAATGTAAGACTATGATGATATGACTTTAAAAAAAAAGCTAAATGACTTTAAATAAAAAAGCTGGAATTTTAAAAAAAAGCTAGCTAATGGTTTTCTATCTTTTCATGCAAAAAGCATTACCAAGCTGCCCATTCGTTATTATCATTTATTTTTTATTATTTACATGGCAAACTTAGTGAAATAGTAGTTTTAAAATATGGTGATGTGTTCTCAGGAAAATTAAAAAATTGTGCCAAATTTCATTATTATCCTTTTCCAAGCACTGACCTCGGCAAGAATGATACTACTTTCTTACGAGCTTTCAAAATACCTAACTGGTTAAATTAATATATAATATTAAAGATAAAGTTCTAAGCTATCGATTAAATTATCCTTCTAAACAATTCAGGGAGCATTATCAGAATAAAAGGTAATTTACATATAGTCACACGTTACAATTTGTGAAGTAAAAACATAAAAAAAGGAAAAACTTCATTACCATGCATTTTAATTCTCAAAACAATATCTAAACGTTCTCGACTTATGGTAAAGTACTAAATATGACTCGCGATCTAAAATTCGTTTCGGTTGCTACGAGTATGTGCTTAAAACATCCCCACGGCGTTCGAAACCGGAAGCAGCGTTGCGTTGCGTCTATTACTGCAGTCGATATGTTCATTCATGTTCATGTTTCGTTCGCAAATTGATTCATTACCTTCCACGGATTTAATAAATACTGTATGAAGGAAATTACTTTAATTGTTTGAATTATCGATAAAGCCAATTTTTTACTTATATACAATGAATGAGGCCGGTCGTGGCGCAGGGGCACAAAGTGTGACTGTAAAATCGACTGGTTGTAGTCTCTACCCGGACTACTGCAAAGTGTTCGAAACATCGGGTTTCCAAAAATGTATAATGTTAAATAAACGCGATTAATCCGGATAAAATAATTTCATTTAAACATGTGTGCTAATAAAACTAATAGCATCCTTTCCTTCCAAAGTTTGGAGGTAATGAACAGATTTGCATAATTTTAATATGTGTGAATTACGAAGTTGACTACAGTTCTCTACTTATTATTGACAGTCTTATATCAAAATATAAGCAAAGTGACTTGGAATTATCATTAATCCGGTCACGGCAAGGGAGCGCTTTAAGCTGTGATTTTATCTTGCAAGGTATAGTTTGGATTTATATTCTGACATACGGTAGATCCAACGTATGCTATCGAAACAAATTTTGATGATGTAATTATTTTATTTGTTTTATTCGCATTCAAGTCTATTTTTCATAGTTATTTTATAAAAAGTTTTTCCTCTTTCATTTTTATCCAAGCATGAAATTTGAGTTATCATTTTCTCCTTAACTAAACCAGATAAAATATTGCTTTTATGTTTCAAAACGACGTTTTTTTAAACGAAACGTCCGAAACAGTGGAATATGTTAATTACGTTATTATTTTACCAAATGAGCGATATGATCATCATCGTCAAAATTAGCGGTCATTGTCTAAGGGTCGATGGTTTTGGGTTTAATTCCAACTTGTTGAATTGTGTTATATTCATTTTATTATCATTAAGCGTACCTCTCTGAAACAAATACAGCTTTGGTTTCCGCTATTCACTATGCAATCGAGATTAGGAAGCTACAAACAAGAGTCTCAGCATATTTTTTTCACTGTATGTGGAGGATATATGGAGGATTCAACATGAATCTAAAATAAACACATACACATTTCTAACTCGTATCGTAATCTAAGTAACATTCCCGCACTCGCAATGTTTTTGCACGAAACATAGCAATAGCTACAAATCTTTTATTAAGCCATATTCAAAAGTTGGATCGGATCCAAATGCCCGCACGAACGGCCCGCTCACGTGACTTACCTACGTACTACTACCGACAGAAAATATCCATATGTTTATATATTAAAGCGTTCTCGATTATTTTTTAATCAATATAAATCTATAGTAGGCTCTAGTTAATGTTGTTTAAGGGGAATCTCTTGATCTATATTTCATACTTATACAAGAGTGTGATTGTAACGCAACGGTTGTAGGCTTATATTTCCCACTTTTCGCAGAATTTTTGATGAATTGCGTCGATTGATTATATTTTCATTTTCTTGCTCTGGTAGACAAAACTCGGCGTTGACTCCACTCAATATGTGATATCTCGTAAAGAAGGTAAGAAATTCGCAAAGGAGTGCCTTAGTACTGGGTTACCTTTGTTTATCCTGTAATACGAGAAGATGACAACTTCTATTAATATATTGTATAAATAAATATCAAACAAAAATACAACAGGCTACTTAGCTTTGGATCAGCGAGTCAATTATATTATCGTTGTTACTGAACCATTGGACCGAAACCGATTTAACATGACAGAAAATAATATTATAGAATAAATATACGTTATTTTTCTATATGATTATTATATGTCACTGTGCCACGACGGCTTTAATAATTTATGTGTCCTCCAATAGTTTTTCTATCAACGAGCTACTCGCAAGAAATATACACTTTATAACTTAGAAAGTAACATTAAGACTTAAAAAAAGTTAGGTGTGAAGTACCTTGTAAATAATTCAATGGGTTTTGGTTTGGAGCTTTTAAAGCGTACGGAGCTTTGCTTCGTGAGGTGTGTTTGTGAAATATTAAGTAAACAACATATTGTTCTTGCTATAAAAAAAAATAAAATTCAAATTTTTGCTATATTCTGCATATAACAAACCAGGCAAAGGGTAACCTAGAATTATACCACTCCGTTCCCCGTTTTCAGTTTCGTTGGGTTGGCGGAACTCAACACTGTGCTGTGTCTACTTAAAAGAGCAATATTTATTCCCCCAAATGAGAATTGAACCCACAAGCGTTGCTTTGCACTTAAAGGTTGTGGCCGCTGGGAGAAAAAAAAGAAAATGAATTTATACTATACGTCAATTTTATTCACAGCCTCTCCTAAATAATTACTTTGTTATCATTTTAAATTATTCTCAGGCATGAGATATATTCCACAGGTAACAAATAGCCTCGATCGCTCTTTTGCCGTAATATTGGCGTAAAAAATGGCGTCCATCTGTTGATCTCTAATGAATTTAAAAACGTAAGTTTTGCTATTTTAATAATTAGATTTTTTTAATAAATTATGTGATTACCATTTGTGCATGAGTCATGACACATTGTAAGTGCTCTACGTACTTTGACTGCAGGTACTGTACCTTAAATCACTATATAGCTATATTATGACATCACGTTAAATATTGTAATAATATATGTAGCTCGAAGCCTTTCTCTTTAAATATACTATATATATATATCCATAAGAACATTTTTATTACCACTAATAATTCGTCGTTAAATAACATCAGAGACTGGACCGGTATCTAACCCGTTGGAAAATTCCATCTAGCTTTGGATAAAGTAGAGTTTGGGAAGATAGCGCCTAACCTTGAGGATTAAAGAGTAAACCCAATAAAGAAGTCCAGTTCCTTTTTGCGCATAATGTCAAAAATATGATTGAATTATACTATGGCAAGACACACGGCTTTCAGTTCTTCCACTCGTGCTCTCCGCGCCACTCCTCCATTCAAGTCAAATTTAGGCAGGATGTGGAAAATAGAATGTTTGACACTAGGTTCCCACTGCCTATCCTGCTATGCAGGAAAAGATGTAAAGCTAATTTTAAATAATATTTGTGATATAATATTTCCAACCTCAATACCACGCCACGTAAAATTATATTTAACAAGTACTCAATTAAAATGAGCTGAACAGAAACATGTAGTTGTAAATCTATTGAACAAATAACGAGTACGAGTAGGTACAATATTTATATAAAATTGTCATAAAGTAAGGAATGCAATATGGAATTATTAAATACATTTAATAATTCATAAGTTGTTGTGTTGTTGTATTTTGGACGCCATTTTGACGCATTCATCGCCGAATTATATTTAAAGTAATTCGAGATAGATTTGATTGAACCTACATCCACTGCGGTTTGTAGGTTCAATCAAATCTTGCTCGTGGTGTGATAAAAATAAAAATTGAAAATCACTCTTTGATTATCTATTTCTTAGACTTTCCTTGAGGTCATCGTGGCGCTCGTTAAGTTTTCATGCTCCGATAACGAAGCAAAGCCTCCGCCATTCAACAGGCAATGCCTTTAAAAAAGGCGTGTCTTGCCTAACAACGTAACATTTCAAAAATGTGTGGAAATTCCGAAAAGAATTTGTTTTAAACTAAATTGACGTAGGCAGAGGGAACCGTCCAACCCAACCGATCTTAAGTGTTAAGACACTCCGTTCCTACTTTCCGTCGAATTCTGGAGGCATTGTGTGTTAAGTGGCGGAATACAACGTCACGCTTTGCCTCGACACTAAAGCGAAAATATGGAAATATAAATTTTAAATAAATATCTCATCTCTCGAGTAGAGATCGAACCCACAACCAGCGTTTACAGGCACACTATGCCCCTGCACCACGATTGGCCTTCCATTTAATGAAAATCAAATCAAAAATCAATCAATCAGCTTCAAGCTGTATCCCGCAGATAGCAGGGTAGGGTGAGGGAACCTAATTTTAATTAAAATATCTTAATAATATTCTATACAAATACTCAGAATAATGATCAAAGTGACAATAATAAACAACGAAACGTCAGCGTCAGCGTATATTTACCGTTGCTCACGAATATGACTTCAATCTTCATTTTCATTTCCTTCAGCGTTTTCTAAATATTCTGTTATATTCATACAAAAACAATCTAATCTATTCCTCTTGTATGAAAATCGCGTTATTGTTTTTGAATAGAATAAACGATTTTATCTTTTAAACCTTTCAGAGATATTGAAATTGAAATTTAAAATGAAAATAGAAAAATAACAAGAGATAAGAAGTGCATTAGGTATCAACGTGCTATGAAAGTTGCTGATGCTCGCAGTACTTAGATAGTTTTCGTATATGACTACGCTGGTGATCACGTATTCCATTTGTATAGAAGTTTTTGTTTTTCATACATACACAATATACATGTATGTTGAAATTTATAAAGAATATAATGACAGATTATAAATGTCCTTTTTAAAAGACATAAATTTATACTATTGCCGATTTTGTACAAAAATAATGTATATTTTGTTCATAAATTTTAATTAAAACTGGATAACCGGTTGTTAAGTTGTAACAGCGATATTTAGAATCAAAAACTGATCCATTGAGCCAATATTGTAGAACACATGTATATTGATTTTATTTTGACGCAGATGTTAAAGAAAATGTCAGTTTTATCGGAATAATAACAAAAAAGAAACCATGTCTGAAAATAATATATTTGTTATTATAAGTTATTCTAGTGGTTATCATAATCAGTTTAGTAGTTATTGTGTGAAAGTGGAACAAACGTTCACAATTATAATATTAGTATAATATTAAGCGAGGAGGAGGAGAAGAGGAGAGCTTTAATACTAGGCTCTCTCTGCCTACGCTGGGACTAACATGTGGGATACGGCGAGAAGCTGTTGGTGGCGTGAAGGTAGCTTTTTTCGTTACATACTCATTCGACGATTCAAAATCGCTTACAATAGTATATTTGTATAAATAATTTTGAATTAAAAGCTAAATATCTATATGGATCTTTCCCATTGTTCAAATACGAATAGTACTGTAGCGTAAGTACAATAAGTAATTTATATAGCATATAATAACAGTCTTTCTCCATTCCATCCGTTTTCAGCCGCCGCCAAGTTTCGGATATGGCTTAATAAAGGATTTGCTCGCAACGGCCGAGGAGCTTACGACCAACTTAGTTTCTATGTCGATGTTAAAAGCTCGACATAATTGTTATTAAATATTAGCGTGCGTGGTACGTAGGGTTTGCAATATTTGATATTCTTAATATTCTTTTTATGGAATTATTTATTGTAATAGGTTTCAGAACATTCGGGATTTTTTTTTATTTTAATAAAAAACATTGTATATAGCAAAGAAGGCAGAAGGAATCTAATGTTAGAGCACTCCGTTCTCTACATTCCGCTCAACTTTTGAAACTGATTGATTTGATTTTTATCTTATAGCGAGGAAATGAAAATAATTCAATTCCCCGAGTGTGAATCGAACCCACAACAGTCGTGTTAACAGCCTGACGATGTCCCACTGCGCCACGACTGAAATCGATATTTACTCGTAATATAAAAATATCCGTATTATTATGTACGCTATAAATGTGTTTATATCAAAGATGATTTATTATAACTATTTCTATCTTCATATCATTAATCAGACTATATTTATTTCAATACAACATTAATACTAATCAAGATAAATATGTTAGGTGATTAGTTATAACAGTGCTTTAGGTCTTACTGATATAGTAATTTTCATTGAGGCCACTCGTGGCGCAGGGGCACAAGTACGCGACTGTAAAGACGACAGGTTGTGGGTTCGATTTCCATTAACGAGGCATTGATTCCATCAATTAACACGCAATGCCTTCAGAATTCGACGGAGCTAAAAAAAGTTTCATAATAATAAAAATTACAAGTTTATTTAGTTGTGTTATTTGGTTAGAGCTAAGTAAAGCATAATATTCCATTACTCAAAACACAATGTATGTTTTTAAAAAAAAAACCAAGGTCGGTCGTGTGTGAGTCGAATCTGCCCCCCGAGAGTTTTGTACCAGTTTCATGACTTTAGGTCAAAATGTATAATATATAAATGTTGTCAAATTTTAATTAGAATATAAAAAATTGTAAAAGTTTTTTATGTGATTCAAAGTCAAATTCAAAATATTATTTTATCCAAATACACCTAGGCTTTAGTAAGAACATAGGAATTGAATAAATAATACACGTAGAGCTACCACTACTTCATATGTCTATAAATAGCATTTTTTTGCTATTCCATACCATTCCGCACCTTATAAGAAAAAAAAACTCTTATAAAATCACTTTACGGTACGATACGGTCCCTTAATTTCCTGAATAAATCGTATTTCTACATTTTAAAAAAAGCATATCTTTTTCTGTTTATATCGCAAAAATGCATATTTTGACACTATAAACCGGTTGACTTAGAGTTATGAAATTTGGCAGCTAGCATTACACGTAGTACTAGTTCAGGAAAATATCTGAAAACTATACATTTGTGGTCAAATCTTACAAATAATAGCCTTAAAAGGGGGTAAAATTTGTTATTAAAGCCGCTTTGGTTCAAGTGAGATATCAAATAAAGTGGCTCTGGCTAAGTTAAGATTGAATATCAGAATAGAAATAGAAAATACCTAGAATTTGATATTAATGTTAGCTCAATAACTCTACACAATCTTGAAAAAAATTATCTTATCAGACACACAGATAGTCGGAAAGAAAGACAGATAGACAGACAACAAATTTTATAAGGATACTATTTTTTCTATTAAGGTACGAAACCCTAAAAATGAAAGATGGAGTTATTATTTCTATCGTAAAACAAAAGTTTATTGTTATAAAAAAAAATTAACATACGTACACAGACTATATATTTATATTTCCTAAAGTTAAAAGCAAACAAAATGTGAAGGAATAAGTGTGGAGAACTAAACCTCCTGTCCTGTCAGGTTGTCAGCGCGCTGAGAGGCGACATTGCTCCGAAACAGATATGCGCCGTGAGGTGTAAATGTATGTTGTGACTAATGTTTTTATAGTTATAGGATATTATATATTTTTATTTATTTCTTATTTTATTTTTTGCATTATTTGTAATTGATTAAATAGAGAGAGGAGCTTGGACAGTATCAATGTGCAAAGGGGTCCCTTAAACTTAGGCATGGTGTAACCATGGAATGTTTAGTAGCTTTTTCTTTTTACAATATTGAATGTAGAGTCGTTCCAATAAAAAAAATAATGTTAAAACAATGAAATTGAAATACAATTATATGAAAAAGAAAATAATAATATTCTGGACAATTCCACAAACACTAGTAACATGGTCTTCCCTAAGAGCTCGCAATAAATGCTCCGTCTGAAGCTCCTTTCAGTGACTGTTTGAAATCACGTAGAAAATGTTTTAAATGAAATATTTTTAGCTATGAAATAACGCTCTTTACTTACTATTTGTACTTGGAGTGAAATGTGATATACGAAAATAAATAATAAGAAATATCTGCAGTTGGACTTGCAGTTTAAATTAAATTAAGTTTTTTTTAACTTTTAACTTTAACAAATAATATTGAAAAACTTCGGTGGAAAGTGGGGAACGGAGTGTCTTCACTAGGTTCCCTCTGTTTATCCTGCTATGTACGGGATACAGCGTGATTTTGGTTTATTTTTATTTATTGTCTATATCTAGAAAAACTTAACTATATTTTAGTACAAGATTTTATCTGTGGCGCGGTGTAATGGAAGTAACTAATGGCCTGAAAATACTATGACAGAAACTCCGACATAAACGTCAGACATGTTTGAGTAGTGTCGCTTGTAATGTACCGGAGTAGTGTCCGAGCTGTTCACACTCGAAGTAGTGATAATGTAATACATTTATTGTGCACTGTGCGATGTAAATGACAAAATAAAAAGATTTTCCTGAGATTGGGGCGTCCAACCAGGCAAATATTGTCAGCTGTATTAGAGTAGTATAGATATGTATGTATGTATAGATGAAATAACATAATTGTGTATTAATTAGTGATTTTTTTTATTACTAAGCGTTTGTATTCAATATATGTATGTTTTACTTTGAATTCATCTCTGAAAATAAACCAAAACTAAGTCTCAAGTAGCGGTTAGTAATAAAACAAAATTATTTAAAGTTCACAAAATTTTGGTATAAATAATTTAATTTGTCAGAAAATTCAACAGAACTGAGGAAGGGTAACTGAACAAACTACTCGTAAAGAAGTTATAAAGTTTGAGTGCAGCTTACAAAGACATACTGAAGCTTGTTTTAGAACTTAGTAATTAATGCTGTAGTATAATTGAATTTAATTAAGTGAAGTAGCCACTACGTACTTCATCATCTTCTTCCTCCTGGCTAATGCCATGATCCCGGCGTTTGTTACTAGGGTCTGCCTTCTTGCTTAATCTACTCCACTTTGCTTGATATGTAGCGTCCTGGGTGGTTAGAACATTGGCTCTCATGTCCTGCATCACGACATCCAACCAGCGCTTCATTGGGCGTCCGGGAGGTCTTACTCCAGGGACTGACATAGCAAGGTACTTGCATCCGACATAATTCTTAGGCCGGCGCGTAACGTGACCATACCATCTCAGGCGACGCTCTTGAAGCTTATCCGCTACGTCAATTTTTAATTTAAATTCAAAGTTATGATCCTTAGCTTTTCCAGTTTTACCATTCATTATGTTCTATGTCATTTTAATTTTGTCAGTGGAATTGTCAATTTTGTTTTTAATATGTAAAGTTTTGCCATGGAACATATCTTTTTAAACAATTTAGAAAAGATCCTAATATAATAATTGTACGATTTACAATGATTATATGTCACTATAAAGTTCATATAACCTTTGTCTACTCTTATTAATTCCCACAGTCGCCCAATCATTGACAAGAAGCTCCTGTAATTGAAGATTTAAAAGTAAATATAGCATTAAAATCACTTGTATTTACTTTTTATTTTACGTTTTTTATCACGTTTCTAAGAAAGAAATTAGGTAGTAAAAAAATTAACCTGTTCCTCCTTTCAGACAATTTTAAAAGACATTAAGTATTAGGTGACGGCACCCGCATCGAGTTTTGTTTAACCAAAACGATAAAACGAAACCATTTTAAATAATCACATATCTATATTAAGGATTCGCACTTACGACTATCAATTTTACAATGAAACACTCTTTAACTGCGCCAACGGCATTAACAATGTACAAGTACGTAATAAAAGCGTGTACATCATAAAACACCATATCTATATACGACTAGAAGATAATACCAAATATGGGCAATAAAAAATATATCAAAACGCATAACGCAGTCGATCTATTTCACTCCTCATATATTAGAGCTTTTATCTTTTTATTGCGCACGTTACGAGGTTGATACCAATCACACCAACATTCGTGGCGGCTTAAAGGGGGATTTGGAAACATATTTTTATAGAAAATCCAGTTATTGCTAGTTTTATAAGTCATAAGAAAATTATGGCTGTACTCTTAAAATTCATCGTTAATAGTGTTTGATAGTATATTAGATAGTCTTATATATTTTTTTTGACTTGATAACGTTCTATATGGCTTGTACAGACGCGCGAGCAGCTCGGCAAGCGGTCCGGCGTGCATCTCGTCCATTTGTCTTGACTCCTTCAAATGAGATCTATAGTAATAAGTATAAAAAAAGGCAGATATATTTCAAATTTACATTATTTAATATTGTATTTTTCGAGTAAAAATATTTTAGTACGGATTTATTGGTCGACCCTGAATGAATGACGTTTCAATTCGAGATTTCATCAAATATTGTGTAATGACCAGTGAATATTTGTTCCACGTCGGAGTGGTTTCAGGGCTCGAACAATAAGCATAAAAAATGCCGACACTTGGGAGAGGTTGTGTCAAGCTCAACACTTCATTAATAAAAACAAAATATAAGCCCAGGGCCCAGGTAGGCTATAAGGCTATTAAAGTGGTTCATAAAAATCTCTTCTAATGTTATGAAGCTGAAGAATTTGTTTGGTTAAGCGCACTAATCTTAGAAACTATAAGATTTTTTTTTTATGTTTTATATTGCCTTAATCGAGGAAGCTTGTACTGTTTTATGTTAATTCGATGTGAACTACTATAACTTCGGCATCAAAGTTAGTTCGCACACTTAGAGTGCCACGTGTCCCATCACCAGTCTATTTTTTTCTATTTAACCATATAAACGAAGCCACATTGAAAAGCTAGTTATCAATATAAAATCAACTTTCAAATAAAATTTCCATGAATAAAAGAATGAATTAAAAATAATAAAAGAAACGAAATTTTCGCCGAAACATTAAGCCTATACAAAAAATGTAAAGATTTTACCTATAATGACGAAGCGGGCGAAGCGAAGTTTTCAGCCGAAATCAAAGTCAATATAAAAGTTTGTTCGTATTCATTCTCGCGTGTAATTTATTCTTGTTAGAATATAATAATAGCTAATTGAGACGCGGTTGTTAACACTCCTATTGAATATTTTATAGATAACTTTGTTCGGGCGGTGAAAAAAATTGGCTTGACTTGTTTAAAATTGAGAAACATTATCTTAAATATATTTTTTTATATTTAACTTTTTTTTCTATAGCTTCACGTTTTTATTCTAAAAAACAGAGTACGCAGACGGAACCTAGTGTTAAGTCCACCACTTGTTGAGTAGCGGAGCTGAACGCCACATTGTTTTTGAAACTAGGAGAAAGTAATTTAAATATCTTTGCCCACGTTGTCCCACTGCGCTACGACAGCTGCATAGTAATAATAACATTTTTTAAATATATATGCTAATTTTGCCCCTTTGCTCTTGTGTAATAATAAAAAAATAATCTAAAATAAATAAAAGTATTAGAAGGAAAACGATATTTTTTTAAGATTCCATATCTTTTATGGAAAAAAGGAGCCCTTATAAGATCACTTTGTTGTCTGTCCGTCTGTCTGTCTCTCTGTCTATCGATTGGAGAGATCGATTTAAAATTCAAACCATATACTTACATATACGGTCCCATAATTTCTTGAAAAAATCGTATTTCTATAGTTATTTTAAGAAAAATATGGCCGTTTATATCACAAAAAATGGGTATATCACAAAACACACACAATTCTTCGGTTTTTGAATTACATAATTGATAAGAAAATAAAAACTTCACCTCCATTTCCAAGCTCTGGTAACGAGGCGAAGCGAGTGCACACACTTTTCGCTGAATTCTTTAGGACCATTTGTTACCAGAGCGAGGAAATGAAAATATTTGATTTCCTCGAGCGGAAATCGAACCCAGAACCTGTCACGTTAACAGTTGCACGCTTGTGTTCCTGCGACGTGGCTGGCCTCAAGCTGACAGTTCTTTCAATTGTAATATTTTAGCGTTCTACAACTAGTAGTCTAAGGTTATTTTGTGAAGAACTCGGAGCATATGAAATTTAAAATACTATACATACATCATACTGTCAGCCAGGATGTCAGGTGATGTTACATTGTGATACTATGAATGGCTTAACATTTATTATGAGACTGTCAGAGCAGAGCGAGGGTCAGGCCAAAGTACATGTAAATTTTCTACTACTTTCCTAGTCTAGTCATTATAAGTCGGTTTCCACCGATGTACGCTTAAACGTTTTAAACTACTCATTGGACAGATTTTGATGCGATTTTCACTTGTAGATATTTAAGATGAAGATTTATTTGTAAATAAACATACATGTTATGTTTAATTAAATGAGCTTAGCCAGGCACAAGTGTGTGAAAAGATTATCGTAAATTATAATCAATGCCTTTCTTTCCCATTAAATTGACTATTCAATTTACCAATAGTTCCGGAGATCATTCAAACGAACATTTTTGCTTTATACGATTACGTATGAAGTATAAATTTAAAATGATGAAATAAATTTGAAATGGTGTTTCCTTTTAAAATTAAGAGTACATTCAAATCGAGTAACTTTTTTGTATCGCGGCAAAGTGGTAGCTAACTTCATTATGGAGCGATCACCGGCCGCTTTGACTGAACAAAACTCACTTATGCACTTTGATTGTAGGGCTCTGACTGTGACGTGCTGGACATATCGAAATATGTCACTTATAGACGGTATAATTTGTTTTAAAATTCAATATATATTGAAAAAATATTAACTTTTAATATATATATTTTTAGCTATACGTTATATTTGACATAAAGTGAGGTAGGCAGAAAGAAACTCTTGTTGAGACTCCATTCTCTGTTTTCCATTTATACTTGAGACGCTGCGCCTAGTAATAGTAATAGAATTTTATCTTCTAGTGTAGAAAAATGATAATAATACGTTGCCACGAGTGAGGTCAAATCTAAAATTATTTTCTTATTACTTTAAATAATAAATAAATTTTATTACTCAGTGTATATGAATATTTATATACAATTGTAAAAAGAGTATCTTAACTTTTGTACCTTTCACTGAACTCTTAGATGAGCTTAAACTTTGATTTTCTAGAGTTATATTTATTGTTTCGGGTAATTTAATGTTCGTTAGCTTTGGGCAGTATTGACGTGGTCCATAATAAGGCTAACCCCTAGTGGCTTCAAGAACACTGTTTTCATCCAATTCACTTAGAACAGGAACGAAAACAACCTGAGAACGTCCCGGATTGCTATCAGTAGCAAAATTTATTCTTAACATTTCCTGATTATTTTTTGACCAGCGCAGTGTTTAATTACGGAAAATTTTATTACCCATTTTGATTTATTACCATTTTATTTTAAGATAACCTTAATATGCTAAGGCATATTTAAAGGGGCCCCTTAAATTTTGGGTCGCAAGTTCCAGTCACTGTTCTGAGCTCCTAATCCTGCATTGCGATGGGTTTTGACACGGCGAATCAATGAATTTTGAAGTAGTTCCCTTAAGTTCTGGTCAAGTGCATGTTGGTCTGATTATGGTTTCCCGAATGTAGGTCGGGGAAGTCGGGAGTCGGGAGTTTTTCTCTTGTATAACTATACTTGCCAAATTTCACAATTGTAAGTCCACAGAAAGTACCCTATAAGTTTTGATTTATCCTAACTTATATAATTTAAAAATTGAAGTAATCTAGAGTTAAGACACTCTATCTCCTACGCACCACCCTATTATTGAACCAGCGAGTGTGCTGAGTGGTGAACTGAACGCTCCGTGTGTATAAAAATATATAGATATTTTTTTAATTACTAAATCAACTTCACGTTATATCCCACACACAGCAGGGTATGCTGAGGGAACCTAGTGTTAAGACACTCCGTTCCCCACTTTCTGCCGAATCCTGGAGGCATTGCGTATTGAGTGGCAGAACTCAACGCCGCGCTTTGCCTTGACACCAGAGCGAAGAAATGGACATATAAATTTAAGTAAAAATTTTATCTCCGCGAATGGGGATCGAACTCACAACCAGTCGATTTACAGTCACACTTTGTGCCGCTGCGCCACAACTGGCCTCAATTTTAAGTACTAATTTGATTAATTTTGGTAGGTTTCGTTCTTTTAAATGCTATTTGCAATTTATTTCGAGTGTGGTGTGAAATCAACTAATAAATGTAAATTGTGTCGCCAATTATCGGCCGCACTGCGACCAATGAATATTTATTGCTGACAAACGGATAACGTGTTTGGTGCGTGGATTGTTGATGGGATGGACGATTTGGATATATATTGCATATTTTTTATTTTTTTCGATTCACGCATTTGTTTTTAAACAACAACCTAGAATTGCAATACATAATGAACTTCTCCACTTTCTTCTCAGAGCTCCCGATTCAAGATATTGTGGGGGACTGAATGGTGGAAACCAGCGCCGCGCTTAGTGCTACCAGATAAGGAAAGTTGATACAATTCGTTGCTTCAAGAAGGGATTGAAACTTCCACCAACTCGTTTCAACGTCATCATTATCAATCAGACGTTTCATCATTACACATTTTCATCGAAAATGTCGCGTTTCGATACAATTTACTATCAATTTTGCTACTAAAAATATACAACAGTAAAAAATATGCTTTCAATAATATTGAGGTACAGGTGCCACTTGTAAATGCAATACAAAATGATTAGGTACATTATACCTATAATAACATCATACTTTGAAATATTAAGCTTTTTATATCCTGAAATTCTTCAGACACCTGTTGCCTCAAATAAAAAGATACCCAAGTAAGAACGTATTTTATGTTTTTACATAAATACATTTAATTTCACGTTGTAAAACACTTTGCCTAGTTAACGGATCGTACAAATGAAAATAGAAAATATTTAACGCCAATCTCCAAGGTCAAGTAATGTAGAGAAGAAAGATAGGGAAAATTGATCCTACCACCACAGGAAACAAAATAGTCTTCTATTTCCAGAACACAAAATATATAATTAACAAACATCTCAAGCTAAGTCACGGTAACAAAGGTTATACTAGTTATTACAAATCAAATGCTTTTCTCAAGCAGGTGTCGAATCTACATAACTAAAACAACGTGCAACGTGGCACAGCGTTTGTAAATGCGACGGTTGTGGACTCGATTCCCATTCGAGGGAAAGAAAAGATAATAATTTTCTCGTTCTAGTAACAAGACAAAGGGAGGCGTTAAGTACAGCCACTCAAGACATAATGTACTTTTACACAAAGTTCTTTCGACCTACCTTGTTATATATGGGATACAGCGTGAAGCTAAAATAATAACAAAGATCACATGTCAACGCTCTAATTACTGCTGAAATATGCCATATGCCTTTACCTTATGAGAATCACTCTTCTCAAAAACCAGCAAAATTCACAAATTTTGGGAAAATTCCTAGAACAGATCACATTCGTTTTACAACATTAACGACGTTAAACTTAAATGAACTCGTATACCGTGATTCTGATTATATGACTAAAATAAAACGGGGATCAACCGAGGGCTTGATACAATAATTAAACTTCCGCTGTTTTACTTTTATGGTTACGTTATTTTTCCATTCTTTATTTCTGATTCAATTATCCAATTTGTAACGATGAGACAAGATGGCATTTATGTAACTGAAATTAAGTAATTTGTAAAAATATTGAAATTTTAGAGAGTTAAATTATTGGCATTACATATTTTTTTTGAGGCTAGTCGTGGCGCAGCGGCACGAGGTGTGACTGTAAAACCGACTGGTTGTGGGTTCGATCCCCACTCGAGGAGATGAAATATTTACTTAAATTTATATTTCCATTTCTTCGCTCTGGTGTCGAGGTTAAGCGCGGCGGTGAGTTCTGCCACTCAACACGCAATGCCTCCAGAATTCGGCAGAAAGTGGGGAACGGAGTGTCTTAACACTAGAGGTTCCCTCTGCCTACCCTGCTATGTGCGTAAAAATATTAAGAGTTGAATTATTGATATTACATATATTTTTTATTTGTCTTAGATTAAATACCAACGTGTTTGCTTCCTTACCAGACGCAATAAACAATGCCTCTGGGATTAGGTGGAAAGTGAGAAAAAAAAGTATTTTAATGGGACATACTTCCATTTCCCACTTTTCACAGTATCGCAGCGACTAATAAATAATATTATTGTGGACGCTATTCCTTTCTAGAGAGGAAGACAAAAAAAAACTCAGTCTAGTAACAAGACAAAGTAAGGCTTGAGTTCTGTCAGTCAACATGTAAAGTAAACTTGGAGAACGGAGTGTCTCAACACTAGGTTTACAGTCTTCCCTCTGCCTACCCTATTAAAAATAGTATATATTAATATAAACATTCAAGATTTGAATCCACTGTTATCCTGTATTGAAGCAGGCAGTCGTTACTTATTCCCACTTTATTGTGTAAAGACAAATCTCTCTTATAAGAAATATAGTGCCTTTATACGCTTAATATTCTCGTCTTGTTTATTTCCTGCGGCAAGAAGGCAGTAGGCCAAACTTACCTGAAAACAACGAAATCCCTAAGCCGATTTACATTGGTTATTCAAGTGAGACATCGACACCTCAACTTAGAGTAAGCTTTGCTAGACTGGAGGTCTCCAGTAAATGAAATTATGGAATATTATGTTTTGTATAAAATGTCTTTATATTTGTAGTAAAATTATAAAAAATAAATATTTAAGCTGTGAATTTAAGCTGTGAATTTAATATTTAAGTTATGTCATTGTTTCATTATCATCTTAAAAAAATATTACATCATCATTTCATTAATAATTTTTTTAAAATCATTTTATTTAGAGCTCCCAGCATAGAATGGACCCGGAGAAAGAAACTTAACAAGGCATTATGTCCTTAGAGGTAAATTTCACGAGAACATTTTGTAAAACAGAACCTTTTGTTAGTGTGGTTGCAAGCGACGTATTATTTAATATTGAACTTGGGCTTCAATCTCTGAAACTAATAAAAAATCTCGTTAGCCTATCAATCGCCTTTTGAGCCTTTTGATTTCAGGTTTTAATAAATGTGCGTATGTGTGTAAGTAACTTAACAATTTTGTTTACAATGAGATGTGAAGGGGTCAAAGTATCTCGCAACGTTTCGTGTAATTTAAACACAGCGTGTTCCATTTGTGACTTGGCTGGACGCGCTGCCGCGTGTTAAAACTGTGTTAATGTAAAAAAAAAATTAAATTAGCTTCACGCTGTATCCCGCACAGAGCAGGGTAGGCAGAGGGAACCTAGTGTTAAGACACTCCGTTCCCCACTTTCTGCCGTATTCTGGAGGCATTGCGTGTTGAGTGGCAGAACTCAACGCCGCGCTTAACCTCGACACCAGAGCGAAGAAATAGAAATATAAATTTAAGTAAATATTTCATCTCATCGAGTGGGGATCGAACCCACAACCAGTCGGTTTTGCAGTCACACCTCGTGCCGCTGCGCCACGACCGGCCTCTGTGTGACTGTGTTAATGTAATTTCAAAAAACCTAAAAATAATAAAAAAATGTATATTACCTTTCACAATATCGATTGATCTAGATTCTAGTATAATATCATAAAAGTTTAACGCTATACACATATGCATATACAGATGTATAATATAATATGTGCTCAAGTCGTAAAGATGACCGCACACTTTACGACACATTAAAATTAACTTCCAACAGGGATTCGTACTCAGTCCCTCGCGGAAAGCGTCATATAAATGAGTTATTATATTTTTATATATACCATTAAAACCTAAATGGATTTAGCTTTGTAATATATTTTATATAAATATTTATGTATGTACAAGTATTATCGACAGTGCAGTTTTGTGTCAGTATAATACGGTTTAATTTTTTTATCGTTATTTTCTTAGTTTTGGTTTTTAACTTCATTCTGTATAACACATATAATTAGATCATCAGAGGAACCCGTTACCCACGCATTGTCCAATTTTTGATATATTATTTATTGAATGGCGGAATTCAACACCGCGCTTTGTCATGCTACCAGTGCGAGGATAAGAAAATATTAAGTAATTATTTTGTTCCTAGTGTAGTACGACCTTCCCCTTTCCTCTCCAATTGCTTTTAAATAAATCATAGAGCTTTGTTACTGCGTATACGAGAAATCGTATTAATCATATTCGACTAAATATATAAATAAATCAAGTAAACCACATGTTTTTGACCTTACAAGTATTTTTGAGTAAACAAACTCTAAGCATCATTGACTTGGTAATAAGCCTGCCTTTCTTTACTTTTTCAAGATTGCGAACTCCAATTTTCCACTTCGGTCGCTATCAGATAAGGGAAATAATAATAACACTCTTAAATAAGCGAAAAACAGCAGTCCCAATAACGATTAAATTTAACATTATTGATTAACATTAAACATGTTTTGTTTTTGTTTGTCTAGCTTCACGCTGCATCCTGCATATAGAGTAGGACCCGCATATAAGAAAATTTTAGAAATATTTCGAAAATGAGGACTTCCCGCTAAATATCTTGTATATTGAATAATGATGGAAGGAACTCAATGTCCCGTTTTGTCTCGTTACCAGAGAGAGAGGAAAACGAAAATAATTAATTACCTCAATCGGGAATCCAACCCACAACACGTTCGGTGTGTCATTGCGGAACGACGTGACAATAAAATTTAAAAGTAAAATTAAAATTGATTTACAAATATGATACACAAATAAGCGATTGCTTGGGCATAATCAAAGAAAGGCAAATCAAATGAAGGAAACTAAAATAGTATTTATATATTGTTTTCAGAATGCTACAGTTTAAAGTTAGTGCTAGTCGTTGAAAGCTACTGTACTTCACACAAACTACTACTGTAGTTCACACAAACAGCTATTTTAGTAGAAACCTTTGAATAGTTTTGATTCGTGAGCAGTCACTCAATGTCAACATATTATTGGCATTCCGCCGCGCCCACACCATGCTTAGACGGTAAAAAAAATATATATGAACGTATCATATTCATAGAGGGTTGGTCGTGGCGCAGGGGCACAAGCGTGTGACTGTAAACGCGACAGGTTATGGGTTCGATTCCCACTCGAGAAAATAAAATATTTAATATTTTCATTTTTCTCTCTGGTAACAAGGCAAAGCGCGGGTGAGTTTCGCTAGTCTACACGCCATGAATACAGAATTCGGCGGAAAGTGGGGAAGTGTCCTTATGGGGACGGTTTCTTAATAATAAGTTCCCAGGTTCCATCTAACCTGCTATGTCTAAAATAAAAAAAAATAGTGTAATATAAAAATGGTGTACTTTATTAACCCTCCAAGTGCAGGTTTGGTAGCGCGCGTGTAAATAAAAAATATTGGTAAAATATATTGATGTTAATGTTTAGGTTATTTTTGGCAACTGCGCACACCTCGACGAGTTTCAAATTAAGTCATTTATATTCGATGTTATATTATAGTGATCTTTATTCTAACTCTTGATGCGACGTCGTAACTCAGTACTAAATCAACTTCGATCATGTGTAAGCACAAACATAGAATTTTCTGTGTAATTATTGGTATAGAATAGTAATTCAATATTTTTTTAGCTTCACGCTGTATCCCGCATATAGCAGGATAGGCAAAGGAACCTTGTTTTAAGACATCCCGTTTAACAATCGCCGCATAATTTCAGATATTGATTGTGCATTGACTTGCGGAGCGTCATGCCGTGCTTTATCTTGTCCAGAGCGAGGACATAACAAATTAAATAATTATGTCCCCAAAATGAGAATCAAACGCATAACCGTATTTACAATCAGACGCTATGCTGCTGCGTTTTGACGGCATCTATTTCTTTTTTATTATCTATTTCAAAATTATTATTTTTATTTATGACTAGCGGCCCGCCCGCGACTTCGTCCGCTTAAAGTACATGATTATTGACAGAATTGACTGACAACTGTAATGACTTCTAGTATGATTTTTATTACCTTAATCTAAGAGCTTCTATTATATGACATTTATTGAATTATACAATTGTAATGTCTATTTCTTACGGAGTTCCATATAAAAACTTACACTTCCATTTAAAACCTAAAATCAACGTTTCTTTAGACCAACAACAACATGCAAGTATCTAATAACTAAAACTACTACAATAGGTAGTTAGGTACCGTAATTATACACATCTTATTAAGCCACACTCCATAGCACGTGATATTCTAAAACTATCCAGACGCAGAACATTACTTGGCTGATAATAGCTTGGGGGCTCCCAAATTGGACCAACTTACCTTATTGAAGCTGCAATTGGGTAAATATCTTTGCAAATTATATTCGTAATTATACATACATAAATGTGAATGTTTTTCTTTATTATTTACGCTCTATCTCGAATATAGCAGGGCAGACAGAAGGAATTTAGAGCTGAAATACTCCGTTCTCCACGCAACGCTTAATTTCAGATACTTTGCATGTTGAGTGGTGGAACTCAACACCGCACTTTTTCTTGTTATTAGAGGGGGGCAATAATTAATTTCCCCGAGTGACAATTTAGTTTTAAAAAATGCCGTGTGAATATTTTTTAAAATATTTTTAAGCGATTTTTTATTATTAGTAATACTCTTGGGGTAGGTGTGATTATTTCTAAGATGGACCATACCCACTTGGCCCCCAATCCTACGCTCATGGTTAGGCAAGTTTATAATGGTCAATACGGAGAACGGAATAATCTCCCACTCTCTTTATCTCTTCTTCTAAACATGTACAATGTGAGAAATACGTGGGGACCAACATAATATGTATTCGCAAAACTTAATTAACTCTAATGTTCGAAGCTCACTTAAAGCTTTGGGAGGACGTGCCGAGTATGCAATAATAGGTCCTCCAAATTACATTTACGGTTATTCCGTGTAAAATTATCAGGTAAATGTACTCAATAAAGTAATAAATAATAATTTATATTTTTAGTGGGTGTCAAATCATGATGATGATGATGAAATAAAATTGTTTAAAAAATTAATTTTATGAGAGGCTGTCGTAGCACGATGGTACAACGTCAACTGTAAGTACTGCAGTCGCGGGTTCGACTTCCATTTGGGCGAATAAATTATTTTCATTTCCTTGTAATAAGATAGAACGTAGTATTAAATTCCGCCATATAATACGCAATTTCTCGAAAAACATTAGGTTTCCTCTGCCTACCCCTGCTAAATGTGGGATATAGCGTGAAATAGAAAAAAAAATAGACGATTCTAACATTTTTTTGTATAGAATACAGTGATGTACAAAGCAGGTTACAATGTAGTACAGTAAAGTACAGTGGAGTAAAAGTAAATGTAGTCGAACTACGACGACGACTGTTTATGTGTACAAAAACGATACCGCTCTCTGTTGTGGGCGTCGGACACGCGACGTTTCACTTTATACCTAATTGTAATATAAGAGGTTAATGTATTTAAAATACATAAATATTATGTGTTTGTGTATACTTTTTATACGTTTCCCGCTTTGTGTCGCATAAAGGGATAGGCAGAGAGTGATAGTGAGACATGGCGTGCAGACTTAACGCTGCCTCTGGAAACAGAGGTTCAAGACTAACCGGGTGGCGAATTCTAAGTTTTTGTTTGCGGTACAAGTACTAAACAGGGCCTTATTTGAAAATAGGAGGTCATTTGACTCTTTATTTTTTTTTTATTTATTCAATTTTGAATTTCAGTTAGGTGATCAAGTTCTCTTCTTTTTTATTTTACGATAAGCTTTTGCTCGATCTTGCCTATTTTTCTTTTCACCGGTCTTCGAACTAATTTTCGTCTTTATCTCGTGGTGAATTAAGTCACGAAGATGAAGAAGAAGAAGAAGAAGAAATGTTGTCATAACGAAATAATTATATAGGAGTGCACACACATACACACACTACAATTAATTAGCTGTATATTAAATTAGGTGTTATTAAAATGATGATATCCCTAAATTTTGTATAATGGCTGTAAATAAAAATAATGTTGTCGGAACCGTTATGAAACAACCTATCAAAGAAATACATATCTATATGTTCGGTGCCGATTTAACTCATAACTGGAGTAAAATAAATTAAATAAAATCAGCTTCACACTGTATCCTGCACACAGCAGGGTAGGCAGAGGGAATCTAGTGTTAAGACACTCTGTTCTCTATTTTCGAACAAATTCTGGAGGAAGTGCGTGTTGAGTTGAGTGGCGGAAGTTCACGCCGCGCTTTGTCTCGACACCAGAGCGAAGAAATGAAAATATACATTTAAGTAAATATTTCATTTCCTCGAGTAAGAATCGAACTTACAACCAGGCTCCTTTATACTCACAATTTTGTGTCCCTGCGCCACAACTGGCCACTTATAACGTGATCTTATAATTTATATAATTTAAAATTTTCGCCAGATTTACTTGAGTATTTTAATCTAGAGATAAGCTCGATAAAAGTCAGTTTTTAAGAAATATATTTATACATAATATTTTTTAGTTTTCCTCTACCTCAAAATCCAAAAATAACTATTTTGCTTA
>JAATLQ010037514.1:43966-56146 GCA_013421005.1 Heliconius erato x Heliconius himera | reverse complement strand
GTGGATTCACATGATCGGCCGCCTAGCGGTAGTGAGTTCGATCTGATATGTGAAGCAGAGAGTTATATGTTATATAATTATGGCTACGGCCTACATATAATAATCTCAACTCCATTGCAAGTATGTATATTAGACTTCGGTCTTTGAGTCAGTTATTTAATAATTGATCTTTCACAAAGGCATTATAAGAATCACAAATATTAACTATTCCGATCCGTCCCGGAGGGTTCAGAGCCGAATGGCTGGAATCCACGGTAAGTGGCGGGTGCGGGGCCACTCACTATCCCCCCTTAGTTATAACTATCAGTAATGATTGGGTATAACAGAGAGGAGGATAGGACGTCTACGATATTCTTTAGAAATATCACGAGAGAATGAAACGGACAGACAATGACATTTTATTTATCATAATATCTTTTATTTGTATTTATATTAAACTTATTGTACATTTAATATTTATATTGTTACCTCTGAATCTCTAAAAGATCTCGGATTACTTACGATCACTACGAAAGAGTTCTAACTATATTAGACGTATCACGAGCCATACTAAAATATTTAAAATTATTATTTAAATATTTTATTGAGTTTAAGGTGGGATGTCAGTTACAAGTTTTAAATTAAAAGGTAGTTATTCAAAAAGTATAAGAACTTTTTGAATAACTACCAACTGGGAATTGAAGGGTAATTTGGTTTAGTAGTAGTAGGTAACAAACACACTTCTCATAGAAACGCTGTTTTTATTAAAATTAGGTATATATCCAAATTTGGGGTGTTAATAATAATTATTTGAATTGAACTACGTGTGATAACTTATCTGTTGAACTGGACGGTGCCCACGGTGCCCACGGTGGTGATAGATGGTGGATAGATTTGGCCTTTGTTGTATTGTACCGAATTTAAATTTTGATTGTTGATTTGATTGATAAACTTATTATTACTATTATTAAGTTTCGTATAAAAATTTAAGTTATTCTTTAGCGATTTGAACTTGTGTACTCAGCGTGGAAGAATTAATTTGTGTTTAAATGTATTTATTATGTATTTGGTGACGGTGTTCCTCTAGTATAAGATATTTTTATATATAACTTATTTTGTTTAGTTTTTATTTGGCTCCAACTCCAAAAATAACATGTTTTTAATAGTAAAAATACTAAACAGGTATAAACTTTTAATATCTTCGCTTTGCTCTTTAATTATTTTTACTTTGAAGTCATTAAAATATTGTTTCATTGTATTTTATTTCTTTTTTAATATGTGCATATTCTCGATATCGGAGAGAAGAAATTGAAATATTAAATATTTCATTTCCTCGAGTGGAAATCGAACTCACAACCTGTTGCCCTTACAGTCACACGTTGGTATCCATACGCTATGATTGGCCTATACATTAGTACACATAAATAAATAATATGCCTGAATAAAAAAAGGCACCAATATTAAGCAAATACGAAAAACAGTGTAAGTATTACTGACGTTAAATATTAGCTTGAGAAATCAGTAAGCATCCATACAGAAAAACATACGTTCGAATTAATAACCTCCTGCTTTTTGAAGTCGGTTAAAAATACACAAAGAAGATCTGCAATGGCATGAGAGGATTTACAATACTATTCTTGTAAGCCTGATCCAGCATTCACTTGGACCGTTCTCATGAAATGGGCCAACAACTGTAGTTTTGTTGATAAGCAAACTTGTTTTCAAGCACGACGTGATTGCACGTAACTATTTAATATTATTATGATTTATAATAGAAAATAAAAAAAGATTCATTTACATGCCTTGTGCATGATTTATATAGGTAACCAATTTAAATAATACCCCATTATGTTACGTTTCTCAATAAGTACAAAAATAATAGAGAACAAAATAATAATATCAAAACTTGCAATTATGTTATAGCTAAAATTTGTCCGCATACCTTAATTCGGAGAACTTGATATATTGTCGGTCTTCCCCGAAAAATAGCCATCAGATTTTATTTGCTCCTTACTGAATGATGGTGTCCTGTTGTAATTTTTACTGAAAGATACGCCGTATTTATTTTCTTTATTTAGCTGACATAATTGAATTATTTTTTCTTTATATATTTTTTTTTCAACTTCAGGTTATCCAGAGATCGCTCGAGATTGATTGATTAGGCCTCCAGAATTCGGCGTAAAGTGGGGAGCGGAGTGACTTAACACTAGGCTTCCTCTGTCTACCCTGCTACATGCAGGATACAACGTTAGGCTATCGTGTTCACTCAATCGCTATCGCTCCAAACTATCGCTCCAAAGCAAAGGCGACAAAGATATGCTCCAGGAAAAAAATATTTCATGCAGCCTATATCGAGATAAAATAAATGTTTAAAATATCTTTATTATGTTTGTATTAAAAAAATAATTAATAATAATAAATTAATATTGTTACAAAAGCTTATGAAATGCCCTTATTTTTAAGTTTCAACGTGATTGCGCAGTGAATTTGAAAATTGAATCAAAGGTTTCCATTTTTTTTCACTGACTAGAAATATTAGTTATTTTTATGAATTATTCTTATTATTGTTCGTATAAAAATTTAATCGTAGCTGATTATTATAGAATATGTATCAAAATAGTATTTCAGTTACTTTACGTATTACCATTAATATGGCAATATTGCTGGTACAATTTATTAAGATTTTTTAAAGTGTTATTCCCGCTACGTTAAAATTTTTGTACGTTTTCTTAATCAGTATTGCTGGTACAAACTTAGTTCTATAAGGAAGTACCGCTCTACATTATTAAGAAACATCAATCATACACAGAGTATACTAATATCTCTCATACTAACAAGTTAAACAAGACAGCTCAACTTTAATTAGAAATCAGGGATGTATGTATATATCCGGTATTTCATCTCCAAACTATAAGTAAATGTAACAGTCGGGGTAATTCTTTCATATACACTTAAGGAAAAATATTTTTTTATTTTTTTTATTAGTCTTCTGCCACACAGTTTGCATAGAATAGAAGGTATAAAATAGTAAGTTCCGTAAGAATTTCAAGTAATCCTCTATTAAGGGTCTAATATTCCTTAATATACCTATGAAGAAGAAGAGAAAGAAGGAACCTATCAATATTACACATTAACATTTTTTAACATTTTTAAAGTATTATTCCACATTTAAGAAAAATACTTATTAAGAAAACGTACAAATATTTGAACGTAGAGGGATTTGAACCCACGCCTCTTTGGAAATCGTCCAAGCGCTCTGACCAACTAAGCCATACGTTCTCATCGAGCTACGTCGAAATTTTTATACGCTTGTTACAACTTATTTACGTTGTTAGCATCTCTGTAGGGAGATTTTTACAAATTTCGGCAACCCAAAGATAATTAATTACTTAGAATTATCGTTTGGCAACAGAGAATACTATTTTTTAAATATTTTTATATTTAATATGCTAACTTAAGCTTAATCTTTAGGCTTATAATATATCGTGTCGATATCTTATAGTATATCATATTGTCATGATATATTTGATTTCATTTCATCAGGCGATTTGGACTGGGCACTAATTAAATTTGGTCTACTTATCTTTTAAATATGTTACTATAGGTACTCTACTATAAATATGTAATTTGATAATGCAAATGCGGTCTTATTACGTAATAATATTATTTATATTAATAATATTTAATTGCAATGATTATTATCGTTATTACATCGTAATCGTTTTTACATAGACATTATAACTATAAACAACTTTAAAATTACATTGGTTACTATTTTTTATTTATTTTTTAATTTAACCAAGTTAACAAAATTCTATTTTAATATCAAATTAACTCAGCTTTTTGTTCCCAATAGGACTCCCACAGACTCACACATCTGTTCTAACAGCCATCGGTCCTTCGATAGACGTGTCTAGCCCATTTCCACGTCAACGTTCTCATTTTGCGAGTGATGTCGGTAACTCCGGTTGATTTCTAGACACCCTCTATTCCGGTTGTTATTCTTCAAAGGAACTCCGACCATAGCTTCTTCCACAGCACGTTAGGCGACTGTAAACTAGTGGACTAGACCGGGTATTAGTGGTGGTGTGGTGTAAGTGACGAGAAGATTTGACGCAGCTTGCCAAACGCTGATCAACTTAACTCAAATAATGCCATTAAGTGGTTCCATTCCTACTTACACAATCGCCAACAAAGTGTTCGATACAATAACAACATTACTACACCCCGTTGTCTTGAAGTAGGTGTTCCACAGGGAGGGGTCTTGTCTCCTTGACTTTTTTCTATATTTATAAATTCCTTAACTGATTTACAAATTTATGTATCATCTCCCGTTGAATCCATGTCAGAAGCTATTTAACGAATTAATCGCAATCTACAAATAATATTTGAATGGAGCAAATCATATGGCTTAAACTTAAATCCCACCAAATCTCAAACTATAATTATTGGTACACAAAAACAAGTAGCAAAATTAAATATTACACATCTACCACCTGTTATGTATGATTGTACCCCTATATATTACATAAAATCCGTTAAAAATTTGGGTATTATCATGGATAACACTTTATCTTGGGCACCGCATGTTTCAAATATTAGCCGTAAGATATTTGCCACAATGGGTTCTCTAAGAAGAAATTTTTCTACCAATTAAAACGAAAATTTCATTAGCCACCTCCCTCCTTCTTCCCATTATCGACTATGCCGATTCCTGTTGCCTTGACTTATCACAAGTACACCTAGATAAACTAGAGCGCCTACAAAATCTCTGTATCAGATACATTTTTAATTTGAGAAAATTCGATCATATATCCTCATATCGCAATAAGCTACAATGGTTGACGGTTCGGCATCGTCGATATTTCCATGTAGTTTACACTCTCTATTCTATTAATTTCCATCCTAACACTCCTCACTACCGGATAAGGAGCGCTTCGCATTCCTTGGATCAGATACCCCACTACATATCAACCTCCGGTCCAAAAGCGACAATAAGTTAAAGGTGAACCTATGTGTAATACAGTAGGTTTGAAGTAGGCTTATAGTAGGCTTCACTGTGAAAAGCGTCTTTTTGTGGAATGACTTACCATCTTCTATCCGTCACTGTAAATCAGTTCACGTCTTTAAAAAATCCTTGAAGCATTACTATTTGGCAAAACAAAATAATATATATATATATATATATATATATATATATATACCTATATATATTTTTCTGTATTTATTATATGAGTATTATATGTAAACTATATCACACCTATAATGTAGTATATTTATTTTAGGTCTCATAAATATTGTTGTTATTAACAAACTTTTTATGCACTACACGGTTCCTATATTATTATTTTATTGTAAATGTTTACGCCCAAGGTTACCTGTAAGAGATCACTAATAGTGATAAGGTCGCCTTTGCATGCTAGTTATATTTCTACAATTATTGATTGTGTGTGCAATAAAGAATTTTATCTATCTATCAATTCTTCGATCAGTCTCCCTCTTAACGTTCTTTCTACCAAGCTGAATAGTTTGCCGAGTTTGAAAGCCGCTGCCTATTAAGAAATAGAATGGATAAAGAATTTTGATTCATTGTTCCTAAGCTCTTGCCCAGTACAGAGCGTGATGGCGGAGCACTGTTGACGTTTGTACCTATGGGACACAGGATTATAAGTCAAGGAAGTTAGAGTAACTAAGGTCTTATTGTTAAAAGACAATATATTTTATAACAAAAATGGGGCAATATCAATAGAGGAAATATAGAAGGATACAAAAGGTGGTTGGTATATGAATATTGAATTCTATTAGGCAACAAACACTCTCCTCTCTATCATTGTATTAATAATCATAACAAATTTACAAATAGCATCTTTACCAATGATATTTTTTCAGCAGAATGAAATTATAAGAATGTGAAGGGCAAGTGTTTTGAAAAATAATGATAATGTGCTTACTTTATTTTTAAAACTTTATAATAAAAACATATTTAAAATGTTAGGTTTTTATTAAACTTTAAGTGATTGTAATTTTTAAGTAACAATTTTACAATACAATTATAGTATTACTTATCATTATATAAAATAAATAATTATTATTACGACTATGAAAATGTTATAATATACAACTAACGCCTAGTAACATAACGTTGTGTCAATCTGACTCACGATGTTACTCGATTAGGCTAAAATGATTTTATCTAGAGTTAAGTTTCTAACTCTACATGCCTTAACTTTATGTACAAGCCTTAATTTAACCAACTACACTCACACCATCGAAATTTGTGGGGTAACAGGATTTATTTTTTGTATTTCTTTATTGCGGATTTAGTAAGCTAAATTGACGAATACTAATTCAGTTAATTCTTTCAGAAATAAACATTTTTATTATGTAAAATTATTTTAAACCCCAACTCACAACTTTTAAATATGACTTTATTGACTAACATATATTTAAAGAGCTAAACCTTAGACGTTTTAACTATTTTTTAATTTCGTACTTAACGTAAAGCACTTAAATGTAATAGAAAATATATTTTTAACAATTAACACTAAGGCAGCTAAAATGCACGCTAAGATGGTTAAAATAATAATTATAAGTTTGAGTTCATAGTACTCTGTCCACGGCATATTGGCTGCGGGTGATTGAAGATGATTTCCTCCATATTTAATTACATGTTCTGTCCACCACACGGCGTTGTCAAGAGGCTTAATGGGATACTCTCTCATAAGAGTTTTTAGCTTTAAAATATTTTCTTTGTAGCTGAAAATATAACCAAAGACAGTGTAAATACAAAATATAATATTAGTACGTCTATAAGTATATTATTCATAAGACAAATAAATGAGTACATTTTCGATTTTTGGGACGATATTTCTATTATCAATAATACGAGTATGTTAACAGAAAAATACCTTTTATTTTCAATTACTGTTTTGATAGATTCTTCCAATTGCTCAGCTGTCAACGTAGTTATATCATGCAGGTGTCCAATTTTGTAAAGAACATACTTTTCAACATTGTACCATTGGTCTGCTATCATTGGTATACCTATAACAGGTACTGCAGCATCTATAGTTTCATCAGTCGATTGAAGTCCGCCTTGGGTTATGAATAATTTTATTTTTGGATGTTCTAAAAGTAAAACAATGATTATAATTATTTTCTTGCCTATGATATTAGTGTCAGTTTAGAAACCAAAAGAGAAAAAAGTCATAAGATATATTATACAAATTATAAAAGTGATATGGTCATATATAAAATTTCTAGTTATTTTTATTTTGGAAATGAAAAAAAAACAAACATCACCAGTATTGTAAATTAATAAACTCAATTTCTAACTATATTCCATAACTATCGAACTAAATGACATTTTATTGTTGTTGTTTGTATATAGAGATACCTATTCGATACCGTTACCAATCACAGTCAATAAGCTTAGTTTAATCTACAGAGATAATCAAAATTATTCATAGTGTTCAAAGTATGTTTCTTATCTTTAATGTCCTGGGGGTAGACCTCCAATCAAAATTCTTTATTTTCACAACATTAATTTCATCAATTTTTTATATAGCAATCTTCTTATAAGCTAAACAGAATTAAGATATTTCCTTAGTAATTGAAATTAAGCAATAGAATTTGTTTACTTCAAAGATTTGCTTAGACTTACTAAGAAGATCAGATTGTGGGAACCATTTTAATATTTTAATATTATTTGATTGTCCTGGAAGTACATCTTTATCCCATTTCCACAAAACGTTATAAGGCAGTTTAGAAAACACGCTCGCCATCATTTCAATTTTTTCCGGAGGTAGGAGAGAAGGTAACACATTTGTACCAAAACTTACGTATATTACACCATGTATTGAAGAATCCAAATAAGCCTTGAGGTCCTTAAATTTAAATGTTTTTGTGAAAATTATATAGTAAAAAAATTATGTCGATAAAACCTACAACAGACAAATCATAGTCTATTAAGTTATTGTTTACTTTGTATTCTATATTACAAAGATTGATTAATTTAAAAAAATCTATTCTAAGTTTAGAAAAAATATTTAAAAACAAATCAAAATTATGTATGCCTTTTTGGTAGATCATTTTTAGTTTTCACAGTTTAAAAACAACAAGTATCACTAAAATTGGTCAGACAAAAGTTCAGAGTTAGGCTCATCTGTATGTACTCTTGTTGTATTATAAATATAAATATATAATGGTATAACATTTCATACCTGTGGGAGCTGTTTGCTTTCCGTTTGATGAATACCACCAATGTAAATAATACTTGGTGGAACTGGATGATTATCAGCCCATATAGGATGCTCATTTAAAAACATCATTTTAATTTTGTTATCCATACTTTTGAAACTTGAAACACCGAAATGTTTATTTACAATTTTTAAATCATGGTCTTCCATTGAGCTCACTGAATATTCGAGTGCCATATGTTTAAAATATTCAAAGCCTTTTTCGACTAAAGTTAAATTATATGATCTTTGTCTTCCAGGAGTAGGGTATAGCAACGGATGCATAGGTGCTCCAAACAAATTATATTGCATTGGAACTGCTCCGAATGAACTTATTAGTATGACAGGAGCGTCAAATATATTAGCTAGACCTATAAGGGGACGACTCCATGCCTCAAGTATTAATAGATCAAAATACTTTTTATCTTTATTTTTCAATACATTTTTTACCTGAGGTGATTCAATTTGTTTTTCAAAAATGTTACCCAAAGTTTTGAGAGTCAATTCTATTTGAAGTATAACATCTTCTCTGTCTCCATTTTTATAATATTTTAATAAATCTCCCCACATATTATAGGAAATATCATGAACATCAATTTCAGTGAGATTAGCAGGTGCTTTTCCTGGTGGAAAAAAGGGATCTGTGGTGACTGTGATGACCTCATGTCCACGTTTTGCTAAAGCTTGTGTGAGTGGGCGAAACACAACTTGATGACTTACAGACGGCGTAGGAAAATATGCTAATATTCGTGCACTTTCTATTCTTGTCACTGCTAATAATAATACTATCAATAAAGACCTAGTTACTTCCATTATGATAAACTATATTAACACAACTGACAATCGTCATATGATATGCTCCTAATATTTAACAAATTCATATCGCTTTATCTGAAGTTAAGCAATATATTGATAGTAATGAAGTGTTACGAATCTCTAATAGGATCACTTTGTTGTCCGTCTGTCAATTTAATTTATAACAAGATTGCATGGATTTACAAAACTGAAATGATTATTTAATATTCAAGTTTAAGGACTCTTGGAGTACAGAAAAATTGAAGCTTCTAAGTGCAACTGATTCAATGCAAACAAAAGATACGAGCATTTTTTCATCTTTTTTGCAGCATTTTAAATGAAATTAGCCACGTAATTAGAATCTGGGATACTTCATGAAGTCATGTTTGAAAATAAATAAAGAAAAAAATCCGGAATGTATAGGTATTTGATAGATTTTTTTAATTTATTATATATATATATATATATATATATATATATATATATATATATATATATATATGTTAGTACTATACAACTACAGACACTTGGCCAGTACCGTTTCTTATCTTACTATTATATCAAATTTCCTTATCATATATATTAATTACATTATAATTTGTATGCAGATTTTATACCTATCATAAAAACCTATCTTAGAACTAAGTTAATTTTTATATAATTTTACACTATATTCACTACTATACTACATACATACTAGTATACACATTTAATTACACAATTATTTTAGGTAGACATTTCAATAGTCTGTATATCTAAATTAAGAATTATTATAAATAGAGACTAAACTATTATAATAAATTATCGTGTGCCAGTCGTGGCACAGGGGCACAAAGTGTGACTGAAAAAACGACTGGTTGTGGGTTCGATCCCCACTCGAGGAGATGAAATATTTACTTAAATTTTTATTTCCATTTCTTCAAAATTTCTCTAAATTATATTCCACATTCCTATTCCTTTGCTTGGTTACCCCCGTCGCGTTCCGAATTAACACTTTGATCGCGTGAATTACCTTCGCTATAGTAGGTGCAGCTGCCATGTGCAAATTTTTTTTTTTAAGACTAGAAACAAACAAATGTTGAGTTTTTAATATTACTTATGATAAAAATATTAGTGGTAGAAAAAGTAAAATGTGACGACGACGATGTAAAACTAATATTAAATGTAACTACCTATCTATCGTAGTTCAATATTATTTTGTGTGTTAAAAATTTTGAATATAATTTTGTGGGTGGTTCAATAACCATGCATTATTTCAAAATAATTTCATAATAAAGGAAATATAATAAATTGCCTTAAAGTAGGGTTTTATTAAAGAATTTTAATAAGAGCTTTGAACGTTGTTTATTATAAAAAAAAGATAATTGCGTGAAAAAGAACGAGAAATGTCGTTCTTTCTCGTTCCGTTATGTTTTGTATAAATGAAAAGTAGAAGATCAACAAAGTTTAGTATTATTTTTGTAGTAGTATGTGTATGCGTGCGTCACACGAAATACAGATATGGATAAAAATCGTGAAATGAAAAAAAAATCCTACGTCCAAACTGTTAAGGTATCTTGATTAATTTCTTTAGCTATGAGTTTGAAATATTTTACCCTATATGCTGTTTCCGTAAATGGTTCGCTGACACTTCCATCCTGTATAATGAATCTGTTGATAAATACGGCATAGTAAAAGTTTAATAGGTGAATACTGTTTTTTTTTATTCTCTGATGTATGTATTTAACATGAAGCTACCTGAATATTATAGTTTTTGATTATTGTGATAGAAAGTTACCATTAATAGAACAAACGTAGTTATTAAGATATTTGCGTCGTTATCAAATATAAATCATTTCTTATCGTGTTAGCTACTGTTGGGGCTTAAAATTCGATAATACTGAAGTGTAGATTTAAGTTTTTTTTATCATTTTTTATCTGACCAATTTTAGTGATGCTTGATGACTGTTCACGTACAGGACAGGGTCGTATCCATAGCACATACAAAATTTTTTTATTCATTTATTTAACCTGTTATTGGTCTGTGCGACCGAGTGGTTCGAAAAATCGTAGGTTTAACTTTTTGACCTGCTATCGATGCGTGTTGTGATTTCGAGTATCTGCCTCATTTTACCTCCTCCGCAGTTACTTCTCTCTGTGACAGCGCCGCGATAGCAGGTTTCCCAGTTTTGGCACCAATCCGGTCCGTGAAACCGGCGTCACCAATAAAGTAAATAGGGGCGAGTCCGGCCCGCGCTTGTCCGGTTTTTATTTTATATTTATACTAGAGGACCCGGACGCGGCTTCGCCCTCTTGAACTGTACGAATGCTTATTAGACATGTTTATAAAATTGTTTTTGAAAATATCTAACTAATTTAAATGAAAAAAAATTATAAGTAAACGTAATCATATTAAAATAATAATTAAAAAAATTAAACAAAACCAGCTACATTATTAATATCATCAAAGTAAAATAAATATTTAAAAGAATTAAAATTAAATGTGTGATATGTTTTTGCAAGTGCATGTGGTTATTTACATAATACTCAAATACAATAAAAAAATATTATATTCTTTGTCTCTACCTGTCTTTCTATTTCCCCGAGCTAATGTCCAGAATAACTGAACTGATTTTAGTGGACTTTCAGTGATCGATTTTGCTGACCCGGGAAAAATCTTTTACACGTATTCCTTATACTATATGAAATAACTAAAGTCCCTTCTACATTAAATATGATAAGTTTTGCGAGCAATATCAAATAAAATCCCAAAAAACTAAAACTATAATTTATAAGGTGTATAACAACGGTATAGATAACCATCCAACCGAGATGAAATAACCTGATGAATTCTTTCCTTAAATAATAAATACTTATGTAATATTATGCCGACGCCGCGCAGGGCCGCAACTTACACTACAATTTATGAAAATCTAACTAATCTACTACTTGAATAAGCAAAGAACCAAAGAAAAGTATAAATTAATTATAAACAGCAAATAATTACATAAAAATTAACAGTAGTTCGAAAATGTATGAAAATTTACAAAACCGTCAACCGTCAATTTCGAATCAGTGACATCTCCTTAATGATTTATTAGAATGTTATGCAATAAACTATAATTTCAATCTAGATGAAATGCTAAAAGTGACTATTATATTCATTTTCATATATAACGATCAATATCAA
>JAATLQ010037514.1:0-43866 GCA_013421005.1 Heliconius erato x Heliconius himera | reverse complement strand
GAATGTTTAACATTATTTAAAGAACAATATTTTTGTTAAACATTATTTTTATGTATCTCATAAGGTTGAGTCAGCGCACGCCATGTATGCGTTAAGCAAGCTAGTTTTGGGTGACGTTTTCTTATAACCACAAACTTTGCAAACCGTTGCTTAGCAACGGTCGGTTGTTATTAAGATGGCAGAATAAATTGCCTGTCAAACTAAAAAGTATTTTAATATTTTAGTATATACCGACAATATTACAAATATGAGGAAAAAAAAGTAGCATATGTTCATCCGAAGACCCTCAAGTATCTCTGTATGAGTATTTTATTACAATTGAATTAGCGGTTTGGCCCTGATTGCGTCACAGACAGACAGACAGAGTTACTTTCGAATTTATAATATAGGTATGGATTTATCATCCGTAGGCACGCTATATGTAGGATACAATATGAAGGTAAAAAATAACTATCGAGTTAGTATATCGATGGCTCCTAAGTATAAGGGCCAAAGCGCGAAATCACAACTTTACAGGAGAGGCTTCCAAAGTTTAAATTTGCTATAATTTTATGTTGGTACATCCGAAGAAAATGAAACTTTGCTTATCAGCTAAAACAACTATCCTTTATATATGTACCGTAGTATTTTATTTATATTTATCCTAGTATTTTTTTTACTGCACAATGGCCCTTATACGTTAGTTTTTGTTATATTTATTGTTCTCTAAAAACGCTTTAAAAAGGCCAATGTACCACATTGGCTGTTTTACGCGTATTATGCTAAATAATAATATATCGCATTTTTTTCATATTTTAGTTATAAAATTGATTAATAATGAGACTAAGATAACAACTGATAATTACGAATGATAGTAAGCTAGGTATTGTGGTAACTATGTCACATAGAGACTTATACGTTATATGATTTGGTGACATGATAACTGAGTTTTCAGTTAGATCCTTTAAGTAATAGAAAAAAGTCGTGCTTACATATTGTTTTAAAAAATAATTAGCCCCAAAAATGTTGATTATTAGGCCCTCTATATGAATGTATTGTATTTCTCAAAGAAAAGCTTAATTGAATGTTGTATTTTAGTAAGATGTAACTATTCAATTTAGTAAAAATAGCTTTTATGAAAAAAAGGATTGACGTGGACATACAAAAAATAAAGTCTGTAAAAAATCTATCAAAAAATAAAGAGATAAAATCACTTATTGTCTTTATTTGACACGATATAATTAGAGGCGATTAAAATTTCTTATTAACTGTTGTTATAACTGATAGTATAATAATTTTCGACATAAATGACACAAGTCCTTCTTCTTTCAAAATTTTATCGGTAGCACCTGGTTATAACAGCAATAACCATTTCAACAATTTGTCTTCTTGTTCGTACTGGCTGATCTAAGATTTTAATGTGACTTTTAATACAAATCTTTTTATATTATAAAACGTAAATGTTTTGTATTAGGTCCCTCTATAATTTTCAACTGATAGCAAAACAAATCAAATAGACAAATACATATGTCCTGCTGGGTTTTTATGTCTGATTAAATCGGCAATTTTCATTTTTAGTTCAAACAGAATCTCTTTGATGTCATAAATTATGTATCTAATCGTAATATAGTAGCTGTAACGACTCCGTTTTGTTTAAGATCATCGAATCAAGAAACTACAGTTTGAAGTTCTCTCAATGGTGGTGAACGAGGTGGCCTTCATATAGTACTGTCTTAAGAAAATAATATTTTTATTTATATTAAGATAGATAGATGCTTATCGCTTACATTAATAAAATCTTGCTTTTGGCCACTACAGTTACAAAATACACAAAATACAAAATCTGAAATCGTCACACCCTTCTTTAGTTTTTAATTCTATCGCTGGCTATTTCGTTTAATTTTAAACTAGATTAGACTATTATAGGTTTACTGATTGAAGTATTTATTATTGTTGGCCCACAGCTAATGATATTAATAAATATCTTCTTGCATCCAGTAGCCTGTATTTTGATTTATTGTAGGTAAGAAACAAATTATACATGTCTATTATTATATGATACACATAACACACATGAATAAATTGTTTCGTTTAAATTAGTTCATCATCATCCTTTTGTAACAAAATCAAACACCTTGAGTCTTTTACAGAACTTATATTTCTTCCAGAGTAAAATACTGTTAGGCTTGTACAATGTCTATCTTAAATTCTAATACAATATGTTATTCTATAGGACCTCCTTCTTCTTCCGCTCCAAGTCTAAATTGCGAATATTAAAACTTACAAATATAAAATCGTTACAATTTGTAATAGTTATTTTTTGTAATTACTACATATTTTTCATTATATATTTTCTCAGTTTTATGTTGCATTCCGTATGAAGCAGGATAGGCAGAGGGAGCTTAGTGCTCTGCTTTCCACTTTCTGCGAATTGTGCACTGAGTGGCGGAACTCAATACCACAATTTTCCTCGAGCGAAGAAGTGAAAATATTTTATGTCCTCGGAAGAGAATAGAACCCTAGTAGAAATAGTCGCTTTCACAGACACATGCTTATGCTCCTTTACCAAGACACAGTTATCAATAAATCCATATTGCTTAGAATGATGACCAATGATCTAAACCTTATGAAGTGTATAACGCCTCGTGTCTTCATCAAATTATTCAAATACTTTAATGTAAATGACCTCTAACAATTTTCTAAATTTTGTTTTCTCTGTATTTTTAAGTATTATTAGTTTTAAATCTATTCATTCATCCACTGTCACGTTTCTTGGTAAGTTTTTTTCCCGGAACTTAAGGCAGTAGATATGTTACTTGATTAGTGATTATTATTAGAAATACGCATATTAATAGTTTATTTTTGTGATGTATAATATTGATTTTCTTAGTAGAGTCACTCCGAAATCTTTAATCAAAATTAAAATGTAATTAAAAAGCTTATTACTGGCTTTAAATAGCAAAGGGGACAGTAAAATATATATAGTATATAATCTGGGCAATTAATCATTTAAAGTAACGCCCAAATAACTCAAAAGTGAAAAAATATTTTAGGGCCTAAGTGTATTTTTTCTCAATAAGACACGAACATGGGCCAATTTACCACTTTGGCCGTTCTATCTCATAACTCGTGAAAAAGAGACGTTTTTTGTTATCTATCTAATGACGAACGTAATAAAAACAATACTAAGCTTTTGCAGTCAACACAGCCCAATCATTGTTCTGTTTAGCGTATAAGTATCAAACGGGCTGATTGGCCCCAAAAATAAAGAAATGTGTAGAGATTCCCCGTGTAGAAGTCTCAAATGACTATTTGGCCCTTGTACGTTTAAATGAGTGCTACATAGGCCGTTATATTCTAACAAAAAGTCCTGTTTCTATGCAGAAATTTCTATTTTTTAATAGCTGACCTGATAAATTATATCGATAGAATGCGTTTGGCATAAAAAAGTGAAAATTGCCAAATTGTTAGTTTGGTCCATATATATAGGACCCATCGATATACTGCGTACAACAAAAAAGAGACTATAGCCTGAATATCATCAAACATAAGATTTTATATTAAGAAATTTGTTCAAATAGTCAATGGCTTAATATAATATACTTTTCTGACACTATTTGAATAATATAAAAATATCCACACTGAAAATCTTTTGTAGCTAATATAATTTAACACTGAGATTACAATCGGCATAAAGTCGTACGATATAATAGTGTCTCATTACGCTGAAAAATTTCAATGAAATACAATGTTTCTGAATCACGATTGTTCCACTAGTATCTATTTGATCTCTGAACCTCATATACCCATAAAAGTTAAAAATCCAACCGTATATGTCTATCTATAACGTACAAGTACCTTTCTACTAATTTATATCTATAGGTATGTTTAGTAATTACAATTACAGACATGACTAAATAATTAAAATAAAGACAACAGTTGAAAACTATAAATATCCTTAAAAAAAAGAGGCGATTTCATTAAAATATTAAACGTTTAAATAAGGAGAATTTTACCTATTTGACGTCAGCACAATTTGAGCTCCCTCATTAGGAAAACTGAACTTTTTTTTTTATTTAACATATTTTGATCTACTAAATCTTATACGGATATCTTAATATCTGTAAAAGCTATGAAGCTTTATTTTACTATGTATTTTTAGGTTTCTTTATTTTTTTTTATGTTTCCTGCTTTATTCCTAGCGGGGTAACCAGAGACAATGAACCGCCAAATACTACGATCTGCCTCATACTTTTGCTTCGTCCACTGCCATCAACCTCTATATACATGTCCTCATGTTAAAAATAAAGAAAAAATAAACAAGCAATTATAGTATATACGAGTATAATTGTCTCTAAATATTATTTAATATATTTAAAATAATAATAATAAGCATTGCGAAGAAGGCCAAGAATTTCTATGAGCCTATCTATCGCCATGAATATTTAACTAAGATTTTCTAGGCGTACTTCGTTAAAAAAATAAAATGAATATTAATTTAATAATTAATAGTAAAATAAAACTTTATTAGCTTAGATAATGAAAACAACTGTACATTTATCATGAAATAGGTATTGCCACATATTGGATTAATTAAAGACAATAATGTACCCACCAGAAACATTATTTCACTTCTTTTAGCAGAAAGCATGTTGTTACTTGACGGCTAGGGTCCTCCATCAGATGCTCCAGATCCATCAACAGAAAGAAGTACATTTAAAGAAGAGTCTCACTCAAATGTAGTATGTCGATATTTATAATAGCTTCGCTGGGCTCTTACAGTATTATAGCAAAAAATCATGGCAATTAGTTCAGCACTTATTAAAATAATCAACAAGAACGAAACAATATAAATGTTTACTTTGCTTGTTCGTTAAACTGTTTGTCATTTTCAATAATTATTTCGCCTCTTTTTATAAAAGCGTATTATTTATTTAGGGGGGCTGTTGCGCGTAATCACAAAACCGTACGTCTCGCATCTAGATATTCCGTTCTGAGCTTCGTGTTGAGTGGCGAAACTCAATATCGTCCTTTTTTGCAGGGTTAAGCAGAGTCCTATATACAAGATATTGCTTGTTAAGCGGCGGAACGATTCCTACAGAAGAATGAATTATTTTCGTTTCTTTGCTCCGGTAACAAAACAAAGCGCGACGTTAAAATTTGCGATTCAATACAAGAAAGTGGGAACGGAGTATCTTAACACTAGGTTTCCTCTGCCTTACCTATAGATATAAGGTATACTGTGTGAAGTTAAAAAAAGAGAGAAAAAAGTATATATTGAGGTCGCGTCCGCATGTCCGCCTCACTTCTGCTCACTTACCATTGTTTTTTCTTCCATTTCATACCATGCATTATGCAAGAGGGGCAAAGTAAAAAAATAGAATTCATAAAACAAAAAGTTACCTCAATTGGCTATTTGAATTTTTGACAGTATATTTATTCTTCCTTGTGATTCTTTGGATCAAATATGTTCCTATGTCTAGTAATGGGAAAACTAATAACTAAACTAATACCAAATAAAGTTTTACTGAACTACTGAATAAGAAAAACCATTGAGCCGCATATATTTTATAAAAAAAGAGCACATTTTTGATTGAAAAAACAAAAATGACTGATCGTTATCATTTTGAAAAGAACTTTGTGTTACCCTTATTTCCAGAAAATACTATTGATTAGCTAAAACGAAAGAAAGTTATTGCAGTTTTTTTATACAAACAAAGACGGACGACCAAAGAGCAGTTTTGCAAATAGGAAAAAGCCATATACGGATATTATTGCGGATATATATTAGGTATTATTACATATTGATGTTATTTTTGAAAAAGTGTAAATCTAGTTGATTTTTGTAAAAATAATTTAATTATAAGCAAAGATATAAGATTAAAAGTTTCTAATTTTTCGTAGATTTTTTTTAATGGTTCAGTTGTAATATTGTTATTGTATTATTAAAGAGTATATATTATCATAAATTTTCATACTTATTATTTAAAACTGTATTTTAATAAAGCAAAAATCAGTTCATAACCAGAAAACAGTGAGAAAATGGGGATTTTATATTTACACGTCATTTACGTATGACTGAGTTTTATAGCCAGTTAAATATGATTGGACTTCTAGGGTTAACACTATAAGCGCCACTGTCCCATTTTTATCACATACGTAAGTTTGATTGTTTGAAATATTTTTTTTATTTGTTAATTTAAGTTGATGAGACTTTTTGAAATTTTCTACATTTATATAATTTTAAAATATATTAAATTTTATAGCAGTAATACTTTTTGAATAAAATACGTGTTACCTAGAACCGCCGCTGGGTCATTTATATCTAGTCAATATTATTTCAATATGTGTGTTTTGTTTTCTTTTGCCACTTTTATGTTTTTTAAAGAATACCAATTTGTTTTAAATTGATTATTAAAGGTTCTCTATATTTTACGAATTATTTTAATAATAACTTTCATGCCATATACAAACAATCATTATAATAAGTAGTCAAAGAACATATAATACAGATATAATTGCGTATAAAGAAACACGTTTCAAAGGAATCGAGACTAATTAGGAGCAGGGGCAAAGAATGGTTTCTTTGATTACGCCTCATTATTAATTAAGCTGACCTGATTTAAAAACTTCTGTCGTTTTCATAAGTTTTAGATTTATGTATTTAATAATGCTAGTAGTAGTTTTTAAGGTAAAGTGAGTAATCAACAGTATAGTAATATTATATAATTTGAAAACATGTTTTGAACTAATTTATATATTAAACACGATTTATATTATAGATATTGAGAACTTTTATTAGTCTTTAAGTTTGACCTTTATTATTTTTATAAAAAAAGAATTATTGTCACATATGTATAAGTCCACACATATGTATGAGGCCGGTCGTGGCGCAGCGGCACAAGGTGTGACTGCAAAACCGACTGGTTGTGGGTTCGATCCCCACTCGAGGAGATGAAATATTTACTTAAATTTATATTTCCATTTCTTCGCTCTGGTGTCGAGTTCTGCCACTCAACACGCAATGCCTCCAGAATTCGGCAGAAAGTGGAGAACAGAGTGTCTTAACACTAGGTTCCTTCTGCCTACCCTGCTGTGTGCGGGATGTAAAATTGAGAAACTTGCTAACTACGAATAGCGTTAAAATATTTTTCACACTGTATTCCACGCATAATGAGGTAGACAAATGAACCTGGGATCCTAGTGTTAAGACATTTCGTTCCCATTAAGACATTTCCGTTCCTCACTATCCTAGACCTCTAAAAGTTAAAATATTTATTTTTTTAAAATACTGAATTTCTACTTCTACCCTGGTTACCTTTCGCATTAGGCGTCATAGGCACGAATGAACACAAGATACGTCGAATGGATGGAGTCTTGGCGAAATGCCAAGTGCGAATCCATAATACTCACCTGTATACAATCGTGCATTACAAATGCATACGAGAGTGCTAATAACACCCGTCGTTGGCTTTTTACGTTTTTTGTTTGATGAGGTCACATTGTTACAGTGATTGATTTTTTTTTTCAAATATTTCTTATATTATCTTGAAAAAAAAACATTTGTGAGATTTGTTTTTATTGAGTTCTTTGATTATTGTGATTATATATTACATTCGGTCACGGAAATGTGGATTAAATAAAGAGCGGAGTGTCTTAACACTAGGTTCCTTCTGCCTTCCTCGCTATGCAGGAAAAATAAAGTAAAGTAAAAAATAATTTTAGATTTTTATACTTGTCTTAAATATTATATTATTACTTATAAAAATGATTATTATTTTCTTTTTGATTCAGAGGCTGAAACTGAGACTTAGAATAGAATATAAGGATATATGATGGAATCCCCTCGCCCGTTCGAAGGCCGCAAGCCTAGGTTCGAGTCCCGCAGCGTACACCATATACATAGTACTTGAAAGCTCTCAAGGACAGATGTCTCCTAATATCTCCCCTACAAATGTCGATATAAATGTCAGTAGAACTAAAATCATTTATCTCACCACGCGACTAAAGTTTATGTGGGGGAGTCACGTCGCCAGCAATGGCAACACCCATGGGCACACTTGAAATTACTATTACCATGATTTTATGCCTCATGCTGGAATCACTGTCTTGTCAATCGTTGGGGACCCAAGGATCTGGGAAAGGCTTGACACTTTGAATTTGCGTAGAAACCTCTGCTATCTGTGCGTTGTCTACCGCATTTATTATGGGAAGTGTCCTGGGCAGCTGTTTGACTGTTATCTGTCACTGACTTTTTTAGCCGCACATTACGTCATAACCTCAAATACCATCCACACCATCGGGGTACATGGCACTCCACTACGTAGGAACTTCCTTCCACGCGCCACACAATTGTGCAGCAGTGTTTCCAGGTCAATGCGATTTGAGTACCTCCAAAAAGCGCGTCTATCTCCATCTCAAAGGCAGGTAACTCAACTGTTGCTCCTCTGGTGTTACACAGGGTCGTGGGCGGCGGTGATCATTTCTTTTTTTTCTTTTTCTTATAGTGCATCTCCAACTAGTAAAGGTTGGCAGTCAACTTCACATATTTAATCCTGTCCCTGGCCAGATATTGTATATCTACGATATTTTTAATTGAAGGGGAATGGAAGGGTTCCATTCTTTGATGTTCCTCAGCCATGACTTTCTTCTACCGCCTGTTTTCCTTTTCAGAGAAAATTTTCCCAGTATTAGGTGCTTGCTAGAGTTTGTATATATCATGTCTACATGCATGTCCTAACTATACTTTACGTTGTTTAACGGTTTGCAAAAGCTTGCGTTTTTGGTCAACCTGATACTTAGTCACTTACCATCAGGTGACCTGTACATGGCTGGCCTGTACACCCGGATGGCTCTGTGTGGTAAGCATCCTAACAAAAAAAAAACGCCGTGCGTTTACCAAAGCGAATAAAATTAAAATATTAACTATTTCAATTTTTCAAGTGGGAATAGAACCCACAACCAGCCGCATGCTTGTGACCCTGCGTCAATACAGGTCTCTAATACGCAATATTTTTGTAATATATACATAATTATATTAATAGAAAATAGGTATAAATTTTATAACAGAGGTAAGTACAACAAAATATTTTTATCCTTTACAAAACCAGCACGCCTTTCTTGGAATTGCTAAAAAAACTAATTTGCATCTAAAGAATGCCCAAAACTTTCCTACTTTAACAGATTAGCTTTTTTTTCACATCCACTGATAAAAACAACAAAGAGTTGCTGTTTTATATTACATTTATTTGGACTCACATTCATACGTCTCTATAAAGACTATAAAGACGAAGGTTACGTGTTCGATTAACATTCGTGGAAACGAATTATTCAATATTTTTGCTCTGGTAACAAGACAAAGCGCGGCATTGAGTTCCGCCACTTAACACGCAATGTCTCGAAGATTGCGTCTCAATACTAGATTCTCTCTGTCTTGAATTAGCCTGCTATGTGGGGGATGCTGCGTGGAGTTTAAAAAATATTAAGTCAAGAAATCGCATATTTCACAATTTGCTATTGATATCTAAAAGCGCAAACAAAATTAGTTAGATATATTTTAGTATGAAAGTTTATTCGTTAAATTAAAGATCTTAATGATAAGGAAAACCGTCGTTAGGGAAATGAAATTCATATAAATCAAATCTAGTTTTATGTTCGTGATCTTCATTTAGGACGGTATGTGGTATAAATCGATGTCGTTATACCATGTTTGGCCCTCTTACTTTATCATACGTCACTTCAAAATGAGCTTGTGCCCCAAGGCATAGACTGACTTATTGATTTTATTTTGTCTGAATCTTTAAATTGAATTTGTAATTAGGTACTAAAATATTTGAGCAAAGAACTACTTACTTTAAGTATGGCTGAACTAAAAATATGTTTAAATGATTGGATCTGGCTTAAAAAAAAAGAAAATAAGGAAGGAAAATTTTAAATTTTAAGGTTTTATTAAAATATTTTACATATTCAGTGATAATTGATTGAAAATTATGCCATATTTATATATAAAGTATCATAAATATTATGTTGTTGACACTGAGTTTATTTATTACATTATTCCCGACTGCTAAGGAAGGGTTATGTTTTTCGCGCGTATCTTGTATGTATGTTATATTCTATATTACCTCATATCTCCAGAACCGCTGAACAGATTTACATAATTGAGGTATCGTTAGATTTGTATTAGCAGACCAAGTGTTTTTAGATAGGTGACGTTAAAAAAATCTATCATGGCGGCTATGGGACGCCATTGGACTTAGTGAAAAGAAATATTTACCTTTCGAATATAACAATATCAGTATCAAATTCAAGAGCTTAATACGAGGATTTCAAAAAGGTATATCATGATTATCATTACCATAATGAATCCTAACAAAAAAGTGAAAAATAAAAAAATATTTATAAAAACAAAAACCCGGATTGCATAAAACTAAAAAGAAAATAAACAAGCCCAATAGTTTATTAGAATTAACAGTCGGGATCTATAAGTAATTCTTCAATCAATGAAATCTTTACCAGGAACCCTGCATAATTTAAGGAGGTCCCGACTGTTAATCCTAATAAACTATTGGGCTTGTTTATTTTCTTTTTAGTTTTATGCAGTCGGGGTTTTTGTTTTTATAAATATTTTTTTTTATTTTAATGTTTATAATTATTCGTAAATATATAGGATGTGGCAGTTTTTTTACAAAAAAAGGTAAAATTTGTTCATAAGATTGTAAAACAATTGTAACAATGACATAGAAAAATATTTTTCTTATGATTTCATATAATGTATATACATATATTAATACGTGAAGCAAAAGCTTTGGACTCCTTTTTACGAAAATTGCGCGAGTATGAAATTTGGCACACATATAGTTTATATGTAAGAGAAGTGCAGAATAATATTTTTCAGTAACAGTGCTTATAAAGTAAATTAAATCAGTAAATAAAACATTATACACACTACCATGCATTTGACAATATGGACAGCACTTTTGTATTTATAATGTGATATACACGTTGCTATGGCAACGTGTATTATTATAATATGCGTCAACAGGACCTCTTAACATAAAACGCTACCGCTAATAACGTAGACTACAACCATTATATCCGCCTTAAGCGGCTGGCAGAAAATGGCCGGTCACATAATCTCCGGGTTATGACAAAGCATCGGTGCTCATCTGGACGCGATAGATCAACCGGCTATTGTTTGCTCAAACACTATTAATATAAAGTCAGTAACCCAGAATAGAATAGAAGAGAATGAAATTTATTGAATGCATAAGTAGCCCAAAGTATCAATATGAGGCCAGTCGTGGCGCAGCGACGCAAACAAGCGTGCGACTGTAAACGCGACAGGTTGTGGGTTTGATTGAAACTCGAGGAAATAAAATATTTAATATTTTAATTTTTTCGCTCTGAAAACAAGGCAAAACGCGGCGTTCAATTCCGCCATTCAACACGCAGTACCCAAAATTTGGTGGAAATTGAGGAATGGAAGTGTCTTTACACTAGGTTCCCAGGTTCCCTCTGCCTATCCTGCTAAATGCAGGCTAAAGCTTAAAACTAAAAAAAAGTTAAATTTTTCTTGATTACTGAGCTGATGATGATGATTAGAAACCAAATTTCTTAACTATTAGGAGTAGAGGACAATCTTTTAACTATATATAGAGACTTAAGGAAGCTAGTTGTATTAATTGTAGGTATATCTACTCAACTACTAACGGTTAAGTCGTGTCTTTGAACTTGCCTATATTATCGGTTATATTATACACTAATAAATAAGAGTAGCCTTTATTTCTGATATAATACCATTACAAAAAATATTTAAATGATTGCATAAACATATGCATTTTTATACTATTACTAGCGACCAGGTCGTGGCTTCGCCTGCTTAAATTTGTGAATTATTTGTTTGTTTAAGCACAGGAAATTACGTTCTTGTTTTAATAAATAACGTATGCTTGCAGCGCACTTAAAGCTTCTAAAGTGAAAATTATTAAAACAATAGGCTGGCATTTTTGGATTTTCATTAAAATTATCAAAAAAATATTATTGAGGGCATTTAACAGAGTAAAAGAACCAGAGACAATGATATTTAAAAAAATTGTCTGTTTGTTGGTATTTCTGTTTGTCGACGCTTATCTCAGAAACGACTTAACGAATTTAAGAAGCAAAGACGCAAGCGCGGTTCGGGGGCGGTAAATTATGTTTAATTGTTTTTATTTACTTTTTATTGTAACATTGGTCAAGTACGAATGGTGTAATAATTTAATAAGTTACCTTTATAACTATTTATTTATATCCTCATAGAGAAATTATAGCTTTTTCTGGCACTTTTAATTTTTTAAGAAAATAAATTTGATCGAAATACATTTATTTATTTTAAGACAAAAACTAAAATAACATATAATATCTTATAAATTATATTATAATAACATATAACATATTTATATAAATGAGAATGTATTTTTTTGTTCAATAGTTATTACTGGTAGTTTTTATAATTCTAACAGAATTAGACAACTTTCTAAAGAACACTTTAGAACTACCAACATTTTTATAGTTAATAAAACATTTTCTCAAATAAAAAAAATATCTATGTTTTCTACCTGCAAAACACTAAAGGGCGAAAAAATATTAAATATATATAAATATATAGATACCACATTACTATCGATACTGTACTGGTAATAATAATTTAAAAAAATGATATACTACGGGATACCTTTGTATGCAAAGTTTAAAGCTGTTCATTATGACAGAATATAAAACAGTATATCTATAGAGGAATTACACACTCTTTTTATTCTTTCACATTAATACATATATTTTTTAGATGTCCCCCTGTACTACAATGGCGGCTCTGTTCTAGTTAGTTTGCACATTTATCTTTGAAAATTAGTTATTGTGGCATAACTCTACAGTTTAACTTTTTTGTACATATTGATGTCTTCTTTAAAATTGTAGTACAACACTTTGCTCTAAAGTTCTTTTTTTGTATTTTTTTAAACGTTGATCGTATAATTGTAAAAAAAAATTCCAAATCCTCGTAGTTTCGGGGCTTAACCAATTCAAATAATGAAACAAAAAATCTAATCAATTGTCTTCTTATATGATTTTCTTCAGATTGATATTTTTAAATTCGTTATAGCTTTTGAATAGAATATCCGCTTTTATTAATTTAAGAAGTATTTTAAAAGTATTGTGATTATCTTTAATAAAATAGCTGGGGAACGGAGTGTCTTAACACTAGGTTCCCTCTGCCTACCCTACTGTGTGCGTGAAGCTTCACGCTGTATCCCGCACATTATTAAAATATAATTTAATGGGATAAGGATTAATGCAGAGGTATGAATAAAATGGTTTGATTATTGTCGGCACTTTTATCAACTTATAAAATATAAAAAAGTAGTTATATTGGCATAACTACAGAAGTTGGACATATGGTATCGCGGACGACTTTTTTTATAGATATTGATGCGTTCTATAATACTGTGGAACATTGTTTTGTTCTATCATCAATAGTTTTCGCAGCGTACGCGATGATAGAATTTTTAAGATCAATTTCTTCACACCTTGGGTTACATTATTGCACTTTTATTAGGGAACCCTATTTTAAAAAAAAATGTAATATAGCCTATGTGGGTCAGTGAAGATGCAGCCTTCTAAGAGTGAAAGAATTTTTGAAATTGGTCTGGTAGTTTTTGTATAAAAACAATACAAACATACATACAAAAATACAAATCTTTCCTCTTTATAATATTAGTATAGAGTATAGATGTGATTGTGTTCACTAAATTAATTATCAGTTGTCAATTTAGTGTAAATTCTTTATCAATTATTTTCGTTTTTGAATATTCGTAGAATTATCAGATTAAGTGAAATAATGAGATTATTAAAAAAATACGAGAACGATTAAATGATTATACACAGATTCTACAAATCGATGAACACATTCTTGAAAAAATTAATAGCATCATTTAAAATATTTATTAATTGCAATTTTCATTATGACTAATTTAAACCCACCTTTACAAATAAAGGCCAGTCATGGCGCAGGAGCACAAGTATGCCACTGTACACGTCACTGGTTATGGGTTCGATCTCCACTCGAGGAATGGAAATATTTATTTTTTTCTTTTCGCCACTTTTGAGAGAATTTTGAAGGCACACGCGCCTCTGCAGCAAATGGGGAACGAAGTGTCTTAACACTAGGTTTCCTGCGCCTACCCTGCTGCTACATCCCGTCCCCAGCAGGGTAAGTGGCAGCGTAAATAAAAAAAAAACTTTACAAATTTTACATATTACGGTTGACTTATGAATTCATTCTAACTTGCAATTCATTTGTGCTATTTGAAGTATTTATCAATTATCATTTTACTAATTATTAGAGTCCGTATCGCGGCTTCATCCGCGAAATGACGATGACATTCATGTTTTTATATATGTACAAACATACAGTCTGTAGTGTACTTATAAAGACTCATAGGCAAGTTTTAGTACTTTGGGTAATAAGTATTTATGATTGTTTTAAAAATAAAAAATGTAACTTTAGACTTTGCCTTAATGTATAAAATAAAGTACATTTCTATTCCCCGCTTTCCAAAACAAAAAAATAAGTAGAATTCTAAACGCATTGCGTATTGAGTGGTGAAACTCAACGCCGCGCTTTGCTTCGTTACCATAGCAAGGAAATGAAAATACTAACCAACTAACCAAACAAAAATATGAATTAATAATAAATAGCAAATAACCTCATAAGAATCAGTAATATATAGTAAATGAATGAACATTGTCACAATCCGTTGATGTCGACTGCCCGTTGAGGCCGATCATTTCGTGACCAAGCCGCCCCAGCACACCGTGCGGCTATAGGCTAGGTAATTTTGAATCTATAATTTTTCCGATTTTTTTATAATAATCACCTTCAAACCGCAAACAGCAGAGTAGATAGAGGGAATATAGTGTTAAGATACTCCGTCTCCAGCTAAAGCACCGTTAATCTGTTACTGTCAGCAAAACGCCTATATATCCATATCCACGTCCCTCAGTCACATGGAGCTGAGAATACTGGCGCATTTCAAGAATAATCTTATTATCTTTAGTTTGAAGGGAATTTAAAGTCACCTCGAGTTTATTGTCTTGTATTTTAACGCAAATTGGTCACACAAACAACATCCAGATCTGATATAGAATAATTGATTCATCTTCTGTTCCATCTTTCCTCTGTCATTATACGTAGCTTTGTAGCTCCGTTCTCCATTTTCCGCCGTTCTGTACATAGCGTGTTGATTGGCAGTCCCCAACGCCGCAAATGTCGTTGCTTGACACATCGGGGACTGACTGTGCATCGTCCTGTAGGGATGCTCTATCGGTAAGCTTTCGTAAGGTCCACGTGGCGGATGGAACTTTGCAGCTCTAAAAAGGCTGGCAAGGTTCGCCGCGGGCAAGTTTTCCATAGCGGACTCTCATTATACATTTATTTTGTTATTATTTAAATAAAATAAATCAGCTTTACGCTGTGTTAGGAAAACGTAGCTTATGTTTATCCAAAGACCCTCAAATACATCTATGTGAAATTTCATCACAAACGGTTCAGCGGCTAACTACTTATACAGAGCATGCGATGAAAACATTTTTTACTCCTTGGTTTACATTATTAAAGTTTTAATAAGGATTTCAAAATTTTTAAGTAATAAATAGGCTATATGGTATAGACTATGTTACAAAGCGATAATATAGCATTCTAATGGTAAGTGTTTTTAAAATCGGTTTAGTAGTTTTTATGTTTATTCACTACAAACATACAAATTTTTCCTCTTTATATAATAGTATAAAAATATAGATTGCCAGTTTTAAATAAAAGAATGTCTGAATTAAATCCAAATCTTTTAAACGACAATGTTTTTAAATTACTTTCAACTGAGTTCGACAGCATTTTTAAGACGGACAAAAAATTATAAAAACTCAAATTTAAAATTCAGTGACTACTGAGCAAGTGTTAACCTCTACTGTAATCTGGAAGGGTTTAGTGTTGCCAACAGTAATCTTAACCATAGAAGCGTAATTGTGATACATATCTCTGATAATCTCAATATAGGCCTCAGGGATCCCTTTGGATCGCAATGTACACTTGATACACTGACGAGGCATACAGTCAAAAGCCTTCTGCAGATCTAATAAAAAAAAAACACATGCATGCTCTCTTTTTTCCCTGTATGCCTCCTTCAAAGTTCTAAGAGCAATAATGGCGTCCATAGTGCCCAATCTTGATCAGGGGCTATCGATGCAATAAGTCCGAGGCTAGGCGGTGGGTCGTGATGAATTTACTCTAAACTCAATACCGCCGTTTGTCTTGTTACGAGAGCGAGGAATTTAAAATATTTTATTACTCCGAGTGGACATCGAATCGTAGCGCTTACAGTCAGGTGCAGTGCCATTGCGCTACTAAGGTCTGCAGAATTTATAAAATTTCAATTTTCTTTAGCAAAAACTACTACACGCTATTAAGAAATGAAGATAATACATTAAGAGAATGATCGAGTCGAGATTACAAAGTAAATATGTTGAAGATAATAAAATCAAGATTATGAAAGTATCTTGAAATCTAAATATTAAAGAGTGATTACGCGAATGCTTCAATTTACGACTAGGATTTATAAAATCTATATAAAAAATCTGATATAAAATTAAATTCTTATATTTTAGATACATTGAGTTTTAACGTTTCGCCCACCCTCGCATATAGCAGAGTAAGCAAAGGCAATCTAGTGTTAAGGTACTCCGTTACTCAAAGTCCATCCAGTTTTCGAAACGGCGATGGAGACCAGTGGCGAACACAACACCGCATATGTTGTTGCCGGAAGAAACTAATTAATTTTCTCATTATATTTCTAATTATTAGGCAGGCAACGCACCTGCAGCTCCTCTGGTGTTGCACGGGGTCGTGGGCGGCGGTAGTCACTTACCACCAGGTGACCCGAACGCTTGTTTGCATTGTCCTTTTCCATAAAAAAAAATATCTCGGCCGATCATGGCTTTAACTGCTTATCGGAAAGAAAAATACTTATTTAGAAAACGTATAAAAATTATAATGTAGCAGTATTTGAACCCGCACTTCTTGGACGGTTTTAAAGAGGCTACGCTACGTTAAAATATAAGTCATACGTATGTCTCTAACGCAAGTCTACAATAGCACGTTTTAGCTATTCGCTTATTTCGGCACAGCGATATCGAGTGATAAAGTTCGAGGACATACATAGGGGGCGCATCTCGCGCGTCTTCTACTGCGTCATAGGCATCTCTCTAAACTAATAAATTACAAGCATCTACTAATGTAATATACTAAAGTTACATGTAGTAGCTGACAAGAACAATTTATAATAAGAACAATATATCATTTTAAATAACTAATGTGTAAAAAATATTATTTGCTCTAAATATATCCGTAGGCGCTTATAGCTTACAGGATTTAGGAGTGACTGGCAGGAACTTGAAACTTGATTTGTAATTTAACGAAAGTTAGGTACTATTTTTTGCATTTTAGTTACCTAATAACTGCCCAAGTAACCACGACCCAAGATCCATACTCCTTAATAGTACTTATCGGTGTTGGGTGTATGCGCATAATAGCTTTCAGGCTTTATATAATAAAAAAAGGTCTGGCTTGCTTTGGCTCTGGGATTATGAAACAAAGCGTGGCATTCAGTTTCACTATATACCACATAGTGTCTTGAATTCGAGCGTAATAATATACTAAAATATACAAATGGACTATTTTGTGCGTGTGAAGCACCAATAATAATAAAAATATTTGACGTTATAACAATCTTTCATCACCTTTATTTTTATTTAAGTAGTTTTAGTTTATATCTAAAGTAGGTGCTTAAAAAAGATAAACAAAACTTCCGCCTAACGTTATTACCTCTAGATCACTCGTAGTTTGCGTGACTATGGTGATTTGCTATTTTCGATTTGGTTAACATATGACGCAGTAGAGACGCAATGCTTTTAAATCTAAGGGTTTCGTGTTTTGCTTAGTATTATTAAATTTAAGTTTTTGGTCTTAAAGCTTGAAAAATAATCTAGTGATACATTTCTATCTTTCCACTTTTCAGTTAAGCGACCTTGTGCATCAGTGAGAAATTATAGCAGGATCATAGGGAGTCTAGTATCCAGATACTCCGTTCTCTGTTTTATTACCCAAATCCCAATGTTAAGTTGCGAAAATCAACGCTGCGGTTTTATCTTATATGCGCGGGGAAACTAAACTAAACACTATATGGCTTTAGTACTCACAGCCATCGAGTTAACAACGAGACGATCCATCAATTATGTCCTCATATATATGAATATATGTATATATTATATTTAAAAACTTATATCACATTTTTAGTAAGTAAGTAAGGTAATGTAATATTTTACTCCCTGGGCAGAGCTTTTATGGGCTACTTCCATTGACATGAAGATTCAATTTTATGTCTGAGAAATGATGGCCTGTTTTAAATTCCCAGAAGAACAGAAGTTTTATTTTTAGCTTCACACTGTAAACCTGGGTATGCAGAGGGCCTAGTAGGTAAAAGTATCAATGTTTATTCGAGGTGTCTGGTTTAAAATTTCACTTAAAGGAATATTTTTGTTTCATTTTTTTTAGGCCCGACGTAGCACAAGCATGTGGCAGAAAACGCGAAAGGTTAGGGATCGATACCCAGTCAGTATTATTTAATATTTTCATTTTATTCACTTTTGTGTCGAGGCAACACGCGCATTATGTTTTACCACTCAACACGCAATGCCTCCGGAATAAGGCGGAAAATGGGGAACAGTGTCTTAACACTAAGTTCGTTTTATCTACCCTGCTGTGTGCGGGATACAGCGTGAAGCTGAAAATAAAAAAAATCGTTTATCAATATCTCAATTGCACCAAAATACATACGTACATATCAACAATATGATGGTATTTTTTACGTATGGTGAATAGTTTTTATTTTCGTATACACTGTGGTAAATTTTTAGAAACGAGATATTAACATTATTGTTTTGATTAATATCTGATGAAATTAAGTTATAAGTGGAACAGTGGAATGTATAACCTTTGGCAATTCTTTGTCTGGATTTTGATGTAAACCACCTAAATAAATAACATTCGGAGGCACTGGACGATTTGAATCCCAAACTGAATGTATATTTAGAAATACGATTTTAATATTATTATTCAACTCATTTAATGTAGGCGTGTCTGGGCCGTAACGTTTCTTATTAGCTTCATCCTGTAAAGCTTCCCAATATTTAAATATTCTTTGCAATCTAAACACTAATTTCTGAACACTAATTGATGGCTTAATATTGGCACAGGGAAAACTCCCAAAATCCTAGCAGGTTCACACTTCAACAATAATGTCAGAAAAGTAGAAAACACGAATATTTTCAGCATATTTTTGAATAAATATAACGCGCAAACGAGATAGACTAGTGATCTAACTTCATTATCTTAATAATAAACAAGTTAACGATGCAGTGGTAAACTATATATTTACATGTTCGGCAAATATTGACAAAGCGTGTTCTTTTTGTGTTGGCGCAGTGGTAATCTACCCTCTTTTACACTAATTTTGTACTTTTTAATTATATTTAGTACTTACTTAAATTTGTGGATTATTTGTTTGTTTAAATAAATAAATTAGCTTCACGCTGTCCCGCACACTGCAGTAGTGCTAAGAAGCAACACTAGTGTTAAGACACTCCGTTCCCCACTTTCTATCGAATACTGAGGGCCTTGCGTGTTGAGTGGCAGAACTCAAGGCCGCGCTTGTCGTCGACACCAGAGCGAAGAAATGAAATATAAATTTAAGTAAATATTTCATCTCCTCGAGTGGGGATCGAACCCACAACCCGTTTTACACGCCACGACCGGCCTCTAAAATGTTTTTAATCTATTTTAATTTTTCTTATAAATAACTTATACAAAGCACTTACACATTTAACAAAAAATAAAATTATTACTATAAAGATAATCAAAGCAATCAGTACTACATCCATTTCATAATAAATATACCAAGGCATGTTCGCTGAAGGTGTCCTTAAATGGTCTGCACCATGCTTTAAGAGGTGTTCTGTCCAAAACACAGCCCGTTCTAAAGGCGTTTGGGGTACATCATAAATTTTTTCCCGTAGTTTTATTATGTTATCTTTGTATCTAAAATAAAATAAAACTTTGTAATAATAGTCTAAAAGTTTATTATGATTAATCCTAATACGAGACATATTTTTTAAACAAATAAAACTTCCCAAAGAAACTTGTAAAATATAAACGAAACCTGTGCCTTAAATATCTTTAAACAAAATAAAACATGTGATACTTATTTTATTACTCTTAACAAAAAGACATTCTCATTTTTAAACATTTTTAAAGTGTTGTTCCACACTTAGGAAAGAAAAATACTTATTTAGAAAACGTATAAAAATTTTAACGTAGCGGGACTCGAACCTCTTGGAAACCGACCAGGCGCTCTGAGCCTAGGTAGGGAGATTTTTAATTAGATGTTTAATTTAGTTCTAAATAAGTTCTTAAAAATTGAATATGAAGAATATTAATTTATGTCATTGAAACAAACAAATAATGTAAAAACTGCAATAGAAACTCAACTTACGTTTTGTTATTTACGACATCGGTTATAGTATTTATAAACATCTCCTCTGTAAGTTTCATTATATCCAATTCTTTTCCTATTTTAAGTTGAACATATTTATCAGTATTTAAATATTGATCAAATATTATTGGTATACCAATTAACGGTACACCAGCGGTAATAGCTTCGTCAGTGGATTGAAGTCCTCCTTGTGTTATAAATACTTTGATATTAGTATGCCCTGTTAAATAAATGAAATACATTTATTTAGTTTACGGTGTATTCCGCATATTGCAGGGTGAAGAAAAGAAAAATAATTGATTCTCCAAAATGGTAACACACATTTTGCATCACGATTGTTTAGAGTATAACTGCAAATTAAAATATTTCGGTCTGTCCTTTCGCATAACTTAAAAACATTAAATATTTAATATAAGAATCAAACCACTCTTTATCTCTTCTTTATTTTTTTTATTATTTTGACCTAGTTAAAATATTAACCACTAATAATGTTATTTAAACTTCTTCAAAAGTGAAATCTAGTCGATTACCTTACCGTACCGTATTTACGATCAAATACCATCTATAATTCTATTTCATTACGCTTCATCTATATAGGGGAGAGGGGGGTAGCTTAGAACAGGGGCACCTTTGAAAATATGTGTTAACAGAGCTATTTTAAAAGTAAATTTTGGTAGATTTTTTTTGAGTAGTTGCTGCACTAACCTGCACACGTGTCACTTGTCACCGCTGATATATGAGAGCCAGTTGTTGAGTTACGAGGAGTGTTTGATTTTGAGTAAAATTTTATACATTTTTAAATAAACGCGTAAGAATCGCAGGGATCCAATTCAAGGGATATGGTTTTATTTTTTCCTCTTTTAGTTAGAATATTTCATATATTATGCAATAAACTAGAGATTACTACAATTTTTAAACTTTTACTTAAAAAAAAAAAAAACGTTTGGAAATTTTCAAATACCACTGAGGCAGCTTTGAACAAAATAAAGGGGGCAGTTTTGAATATTATTATATGCAAATGCGTGAAGCTGATTTTTATTTCTTACGTAGACTACTTCCCCCAATTTCAGTTGCTGGTTACGTCACGTACTACATCCATGTTTTCCTTTAAATTTATTTTTTCTAAGTTCAAATTAGGGCAGTAAGCTGTTTATTTAAAAAATATTTTGTTTTATTTCCATAATATTAGATTTATTCTATGATTGATCCCATAATGTTATTACTTCTACGAAGCCAAAGCTACTTTTTTGTTTTTTTAAAGTTTTTTAAAGTCTATTAATAATATTAAAGTTATTTAACACTAGTATTAGTACAATCGCAATATTAAACTAGGTATATTATTTTTTTAAGTTAACATGGTACTGATTTTTGATCTCCATCGTTTCTAATGTTAAGTTTATTGATAAAATTACTTAAAAGCCTTTGAATTTCATTGAATTCGATGATAGTTCAAAACTGCCCCATATATGTTCAAAGCTACCCCGGAAGGGGGGCAGCTTTGACTACTGCTACTAAAGTTGATATTGCACCTTTAACTTATGTATTTTTCTACATATGATGCTACGATTTTGTGGCACAATAGTTGGACTAAGCATTGTGAAATAGTAAAGAAGTTAAAAACTGTCGAATTTTAAGATATGACACAAAGTTTAAAAATCGTTCGAATGTGCCCCCCTTTTCCCTATATAAAAGGACTTGTGCTGACTGACTGAGGTAAGACGCACGCAGAGCCGTAACCGCTGATGGTAGAAACGTGAAATTTGGGCAGATGTTTATTTTCATATTCTGGACATCCACTAAGAAGGGAATTTGAAAAATTTTAACCCTAAAGGGATGAAATAGGGGTTGAAAGTTTGTATAGATTTTTTTTTTATCTGTACCGATTTTTATAAAAATTTAAATTCAGACTGTTAAAAATATTTTATTGAACACGTGTTTCGTGGTTTTTTTTAGAATTCACTAGTAATAAGCGGGCGAAGCCGCGCGCGCCCTCTAGTCTATATATATAAAAGGGCTTGTGCTGACTGACTGAGGTAAGACGCACGCAGAGCCGTAACCGCTGATGGTAGAAACGTGAAATTTGGGCAGATGTTTATTTTCATAATCTGGACATCCACTAAGAAGGGAATTTGAAAAATTTTCACCCTAAAGCGATGAAATAGGGGTTGAAAGTTTGTATGGAAAAAATTTTTTATCTGCACCGATTTTTATAAAATTTGAAATTTAGACTCTTAAAATATTTTATTGAACACGTGTTTCATGGTTTTTAAGAATACACCCCCTAAGGGTTCAAATAAGGGGTTGAAAGTTTATATGGAAAATTTGTTAAATTGCCACCGATTTTTATAAAAAATTAAATTCAGACTGTTACAAATATTTTATTGAACATGTGTTTCGTGGTTTTTTTAGAATTAACTCCTAATAAGCGGGCCAAGCCGCGCGCGCCCTCTATACTAGAGGAGGATATCGATAAAATTCTTTATTGCATTATGTCTACCTACATAAAGTAATACAAATTCGAGACAAGTCGTGGCGCAGGAGCACAACCGTTTGACTGTATCAGCGACAAGTTGTGGGTTCGATCCCCACTCAAGAAAATCAAATATTTAATATTTTGTTGTCTTCGCTCTGGTGTCGAGGCAAAGCGCGGCGTTGTGTAGAGGAAGCCTAGGCAGAGGTCTACCCTGCTACATGCGGGATATTGCGTGAAGCGGAAAAAAAATCTAAATGAAGACAAAGTATATATAAAAACACCGTACATAACCTAAGTATATTATTTAAAGATGGTCGTAAAATATTTAATCACCTATTACATATATCTTAGGCACACACTTAAGAGCATAGAAATGTAAATAAGAATATAATTTAATAAAAAAAATATCTACGTTTTAGTTACTTTTACGCGGTATCTTGCATATACTAGGTCAAGTAAATAGAACGTAGTGTCATAGTGTAGGACACACTATTTCCCAATTTCTGTACAAATTACGAGACATAATGCGCTGAGTAGCGGAACTCGACGCCCGCTTCGTCTCGTTACCAGAAATAAAATTATTTTTTCTGAGTGGAAATCGAAATCTGGAAGTTCGGCGGAAAGTGAGTTACGGAGTGTCTTAACACTAGGTTTGCCTAAATATACCGTAAGAGACAATACTCACGAAGCAAATCCGATTGTGGAAACCATTTAAATATTTTGACGTTTTCCGATAATCCTATAAATTCATGCCCATCCCATTTCCAATACACATCGTATGGAAGTTTAGAGAAAACATTGATAAAAATTTTAATTTTCTCCTTTGGAAATAAATATTCATTTACAATAGTTCCCAAGCTCATATAAATAGCACCATTTGTAGAGGAATCTAGTAATGATTTTAGATCCTGTAAACAAATAAGTTAGAGTTATTCCATATAATGTGTTACAATGGGTTATATTGACAAAGTGGCACGGCGTTGGAGTAGCAAACCATTTTTACTTATTAAGAAAATGTTCCTTTCCGAAGTGTAGAATACCACTTTAAAATGTAATTTATTTTTTCTCCGTTCTGGCAAGACAAATTTACTTGGTGAGTTTCTTTATTGAGACTTAACATGCAATGTCAAAAATTTCGGGTGAGAATTAGAAAAGAGAATGTTATAACACTAGGTTTTCTTTTCATGTTCTGCAATATGCTAAGTAAAGCTTGAAGCCAGGAAAAAAAATTGTTGTGGTGCGATTAGGAAATGTAATAAGGAATATACACAGTAATTTAGTTGACTTTCATTTGAGGAAACGGTTTTTAAATTCCATTTAACGGGATGAATAATTTTGCCTAATTATATTCAAGATTTCAATTGAGTTTGATCAAGTTGCAACGTTGGTTTAAATCATATTACTATAACTATGAAACACGTCAAAAACATAAAAAAATTACGCATTCCAATATATATGTGACGTTAAACACAATATGTAGCACTGTGATAAATTTTATGAAACGAATTAAGATCCTTGTTTTGGCTGATTTTAAAGGTCATGGCTAAATACTGTATTTAATTTGTAAAAAAATTACAAGGCCATCGTGTCGCAGGGGAACAAATGTTTCACTGTTAACTATCTGCTCCCACTCGGTAATAATGAGGCAAAACGCGGCGTTTTGTTCCGCTACTAACCACCACCATACAACAAATACCTCAAGGAAAAATGGGGAACAGAAATATCTTTATGAGGAACGGAGTATCGCAACACTAGGTTTAGAATATTTAATCTACCTATCTCGCTATGCGCGGGATACAGCTAAAAAAATCTACTAGATATAAAAAGAAAAAAAAAATTACAAGATAAAATATAATATTGAAATATAAGTAGCAAAGTGGAGAGTGGGACCTTTGGCAATTCTTTTTCAGGATTTTGATGTAAGCCACCAAGATAAACAACATTCGGAGGTACTGGACGATTTGAATCCCAAACTGAATGTATATTTAGAAATAACATTTTAATATTATTATTCAATTCATTTAATGTAGGCGTGTCTGGGCCGTAACGTTTCTTATTAGCTTCATCCTGTAAAGCTTCCCAATATTTATACATTCTTTGCAGTCTAAAGTCAACATATAGTTCAAACATTTTTTCCCATATCGTTAAGTCATGATACTTTCTTCTTGTGGCTATAGGATACAAAAAACTGTGTGTAGCTCCTCCCACAGTCTCAAACGTCTCAAATGTTCCTCCAAAAGAACTTATAGATATAACGGGTGCCTTAAATAAATGTGAAAGTATACTTCCTGATCTTACGCAATCTTCAACGAAAATTAAATCGAAATGTTCATTTTTATTTTTAATCCAATCTTCTACTTCTGGACCGTGTATTACTTTGTCTACGATCGAGAATGTTATTTCTAAAACATTTGAATACTGAGTAAACATATTGTATGATGTATTCATTTCTTTTTCTAATAATTTTTCTCTTACACCATATGCCACATCTCTTCGATCTATTTCTGTATAGTTTTCCATGTGTGGTTCATTTGTAGGCAGTCCTGATATGACGGTGACATGATGCCCACGTTTAACTAACTCATTTGTAAGTTTTCTAAACACTGATTGATGGCTTAACACTGGTACAGGGAACACACCTAAAATCCTAGCTGGTTCACACTTCAACAATAATGTCAGAAAAGCAAAAAACACGAGTGTTTTCAACATTTTGTAAGTAAATATTCCACACACAGTTATTGAATAAATGACCAGCGCTCTGACCTCATGATTACTCAATACTAAATAAGTCTACGATACTGCAGCAAACTATATAATAATTGCATGTTTCGCATAAAATTATAAAAACGTTATAAACATGTTCCTTTATTATATGTTTTTGTATAAGTTACGACAGCTTCAGAAAAATAATATACTAAGATTATACTCGTATATAAAATATAATAAGTTTTGTTTTTATTTTGATATTATCATGATATAATAACTGATTTTTTCTTACTATGTATATAAAAAAGTTTAAAATTTGGTATAAAAAAGTAAACTAATCATTTAAAAAACCACTGAAGTGCTAGTTGATTTCGCCCACCGAGGGTTCCGTATCAATTTCAGGATTGTAGGCCAAAGGGAAGTACAACTTATAAAAGTTGGCAAACTTAATTTTGCGGGCATATGCATTTTGTATGAAATGAAGTACAATTATAAGTTTGTATAATACTGTAATCAAAGGGCCCCCAGACCTATGCCATTTTAGCAAAGCTGAAATTTAAAGACTCTAATATGTAGTTAAGGTGGTATTCGTACCTACTAACTTGAAAGTGAGAGGTAGCGACAACTTAAGATACCCGCTAACCTACGTAATTATTAAAATCGGTTCATTAAAAAAAAAGTTATCGTCATTTGAATGAACTCAATTCATTAGTTTGCCTGCTGGTAAGATTCCTGGCTAAAGAATGACATTCGAAACGTCTTGGTTATATGACTGTTGATAAAAATATATATTTTTGAAGCACTATTATATTATATTTTATACAATAAAATATTATATAATAGTGCTTCAAAAATATATATTAAATATATATTCCTCGCCTTTGTGCCTCCGTCGTAAGTGGACGTGTGCTGCGAAGCTCCGCAATAAGAATCAATCTTGCATAAATCTTGGACGAAAAAGGCACTGCACTGCACCCCCCTGCACTCTCAGACAAGTAATAAAAGGTATCGTGCATACGTCCTTTTCTCGCTCCGCTGCAACTGTCCGCGGACGCCTGCGACGCATGCGACGCGAAACAAAGACGGTTGTCATAATAGCTGTCTCACAGCTTCGTATTACTACGTGTTGTTTTCTCGATCTGTTTTACTATTGCATTTTACGATCGATAACCTGACGCTATGAATACAAATAGTAAATCTCTCTCAACATCTACTGTTTGTGAAATTGGTAAAGAAGGTTCTCCAGCAACTTCTGAGAACTGGAACTGCAGGCTGAACTGGAAAAATTTAAAATGGATATGTGGGAAATGTTCAATTCGCTTATGGCTTCGCAAAAACAGCAAATGGAAGGAATAATTGAAAATAGTTATACTACAGGAGGATGGACGACCTTCATATGGACTGTTTAAACCTGTTTTTATGATATAATGTAGAATAATATATTCTATAGAGGAATCACACATTCTTTTTATTCTTTAACTATAACACGTAAATACATTTTTTAGAGGTTACTCTGTACTAAGATGGCAGCTCTGTTTCCGCATTTACGATATATCGATATAAATAATAGAAATATAAAATATTGGAAAAAAAGGAGAAACGCAATTATATTGCATTTTTTCTTTTTTTCATACTTGAAACGTATTAATATATTTACATACAATTCATTTGTTTTGAATATAACATTAAGTTTAATCAGCTTCACGCTATTTTAACAAATGACAGCATATATTAATTTAATTAATAAAATAATACATATATAATAAAATATATACATTATATTTTGATACTTCCTTAACGTGCGTAAGTCGGGGTTCAACTTTGCATATAAAGTTTCTTTAATCAGGACCAGAGTTTAAAAAAAACTTAACCTTGACACCAGAGCGAAGAAATGGAAATATAAATATAATTAAATATTTAATTTCCTCAAGTGGGAATAGAACCCACAACCAGTTTACACTTTGTGCCCCTGTGCAACGAACGACCTCAATTTACTTTCTTCTTTTAAATTGTGGTTAAATACAATAATCGTAATTTAATTATATCAAAATTCTAATAACCGACTTCTTAAAAGGGGAGGTCATTAATTCGACTGTATTTTTTATCCTTGTTACCTCAGAAATTTTGAATGTGTGAACCGATTTTGATGATTCTTTTTTTATTTGGAAGCTAGTGCGTCCCGTGTAGTCCTATTTCAATTTAGTTTATTTCTGAAAATGGTATCTATGACGAATAATTCAATATCAACTCAACCGATTTTAATGATTTTTTTTTTTATAAAGGTTACACATAAAGGTTTGGTGAAAGTTTGGTTAAGTTCTGAGTATGAAATCCGATTGAAATTGAAGAAGTCGATTTTTTTTAATTAAAAAATATAATTATGTTATTTTTTCTGGTAAAATTTCTTTGTACTCTGTGATAAAAACTATTCTATAAGTTGCATTAGGCTTTGAACTATTACCATGCTAAAAATAATTTAATTTCATACTGTAGTTATCGGCATTTTAAGTATTTTGCAGTTTTTTTTAAATAAAACTATGATGAATTTCGGAATGAAACCCAAAAAAAATGTACCTTGAGACCCTGGGCTAATACCATACAAAAAGTCATCAATTTCCAGTAGTTTTTGCGTGATTGACGAACAAACAATCCAACAGACAGACAGACAGACAGACAAGAATTCTGCTGAGTAGTTTTTTAGGTTCTATAATCGACATATTAACCGACCTAATTTTTATTTTTTTTATATCTTTCATGTACAGCAACATTTTCTATCCTTTTATATAATAAACCGACTGGTTGTGGGTTCGATCCTCACTCGAGGAGATGAAATATTTGCTTAAATTTATATTTTCATTTCTCGTTCTGGTGTCGAGGCAAAGCTCGGTGTTGATTTCTGCTACTCAACACGCAATGCCTCCAGAATTCTGCAGAAAGTGGGGAACGGAGTGTCTTAACACTAGGTTCCCTCTGCCTACCCTGCCGTGTGCGGGATACAGCGTGAAGCTGATTTATTTTTAATTTTATGTACTCAATTTTGTATGTATATGATTGCCAACTAATTTATCTGAAACTAAAAGTGATGTCGAAATAATTAATTTTCATTTAAATGAGACATATTCTAATATAGAAAACAGACCAGGTTTCATCAAAATCGGTTTTTGAGATATGGGCGCCGTAGAATTTCTGGGGAGAACATATCAATTATATAGTACAGTATATTCATACATACATAATAGGTACTTGAATAAATGACAAAATATTTTAAATTATTCTTTTATAAAATTTAACTGAACCCTAAATTTTTGCGTGTTGAGAACGCGTCGCGTGTAGTCTATTAACTAAAATGCGTGATACTTTTTCTTTGCGTCGGCAATGACTAATATTTTTGAAAAGCAAATTTAACTATAGCTTGTCATGCTCCCCGCTGAATAAATAGAAAATTATGTAAATGTACTCAAATATATTTGAATATTGTGTACTTAAGTGAAAGATGATTACGTCTTAGTAACGGAGTCCCGCCGTGACGCCATAGAGACGAAAGCGGGAAAGGGATAGTTATATAAAATTTCTTTCTGTAACTTCACGCATCTCCTGCTGCCTCCTGCAGGCACAGGTATTGAATAAGTATCCAGACACGATACCCTCTGTTTTGAAAAAAAAATGAAAATTATATTTTGATGTTAACTGGATATCTGGCTATAAGAATAGTGATCAATATAATACCCTAACGCCCAATATTAATAACCTATCTCCAACGTCAATCTTAGATTGTTTTATATATCTATCTAATCTAGAGATTGGATAGATATATGAAACAATCTAAGATTGACGTTGGAGATAGGTTATTAATATTGGGCGTAAGTGGGTAGGTACATTGTACCCTGTAATTGTAAATTTTGAATAAAATAAATAATTAAATCAGATTCAGGTAAGCGGCAGAGAGAACCTAATGTTAAAACACTCCCTTCCCCACTTTCCACCGAATTCTGGAGGCATTGAATGTTGAGTTGCGGAACTCAACACCGCGCTTTGTTTCGACAGAAATGATAATATAAATTTAAATAAATATTTCATTTCCTCGAGTGGGGATCGAACCTATAACCAGCCAAGTTTACAGTCACATGTTGTGCCCCTGCGCCACGACTGGCCTCCTATAATAGTAAAAGTAGTAACAAATTAATAATTTACCCGAAATTAAATGTGTGCTGGACAGCGTCCGATTGTAAACGTGATGGTTGTCGTATCAATCTCACTAGGAGGAATTATTTATAATTTTCATATTCTCGCTCTGCTCTGCTGCTGCTCTCTGACAAGGTGCCACATCGATGTCTGCCAGTCAATATGAATTGTCCGAATCCCGCACTTAACAGAGTAGGCAGCGGGAACCTGGGAGCCCAGTCTTAAGAGAATTCGATTCCCATTAAAACACTTCCGATCACCGATCCCCTGAATTCTCTAGGCATTGCATGTTGAGTGGCGTAACTCAACGTTGTGCTTAGCCTCATTACTAGGGCAAGGACATGAAAATATTAAATATTTTATTCACCTGATTGGGAATCGAACCAATAACTAATACGTTTACAGTTACACACATCGGCCCCTGCGTGACGACGGTCTGTAAAATGTAAGCTGCTTTTTAATTTTTTATATTAATATAACTGTTAATATTTTTTACTCTGTTTAAATAATATAAACATCGCCTTTCGTTTTGATATTTATTTGAAATTTACATTCGGTCAGTGTTATTCGTTATTTCTGACAGTCTTTGTAAAAAAGCGAAAGCCACTCAATATCCGGTAGTGTCAATCTGTAAACCACAAACCGTCGATCTAAAGCAAACTTTACTTTAAGCTTTTACAAAAATAAATCATTTTCGGCTGAATATATAAGTAAGCTTCGTCAAGTCATATTTGAATTTATTCTCTGTAGAATATTTTTATTTGCATATTGCATTGATTAATTTGCACAAGTTGACGATGTTAGTGTTGTGACTATTTGTGCTAGATCTTTCATATTGGAAAAATTCAGCTTCACGTTAGGATATAACACATATAATAGAGTAGGCAGAGTTAATCTGGGAAACTAGTGAGGCAACCCGTTCCCATTAAGACACTTCCGTTCCCCACTTTCCGCTGAATTCTAGAGGTATTGCATGTTGAGTGGCGGACCTCAACGCCGCGTTTTGCCTCGTTACCAGAGCGGGAAAATGAAAATATTAAATATTTCATTTCCTCGAGTGGAGATCGAACCCATAATCTGTCTCTATTACAGTCGCACGCTGCGCTATGACTGGCTTCAAAGATACATTACGTACTAATATAACAAAGCTGAAGACCTTGTACACGCTAACCTCAGGAACTACTGGTTGAAATTGTTAAATTATTTTTGTATTATGTTCCATTATATTAATCGTTTAGATGAAACTGTTCTTCACTTGAGGTAACTCGGGGATTTGTCGGTGTGTGTCATGTGCCATATTCGTCTCTTAGTTTTGTATTTCCATTTGACCACGCGGGCGAATCTGCAGTTATTGAAAAAGAAACGAAACGTTTACGTATTATATTTTTGGCAATGAATCCATTTATCTATTTTTTATTTTCCGTATATTTAAAGACACATTTTACCATAACATTTTGTTTTGGCATTGTTGGCGTGATGAGTGGCGGTACTTAACGCCGCGGTTTGGCTAGTTGTTATTATATTAAATATTAAGATCTATTTATTTATCTAATTAAAACATTATCCTAATTAATAGACGAATTTAAGAAGTGCCTATTGTCGTGTTTGTACCGTACAATGTCTGAATGTGAACGTGATGGTTGTGGATTATATCTACGCTCGGAGAAATTAATAATTTTCTTTTGAGCGGTAGACAATGTTGTCAGTGTGAGAAAAAGGGTAAAACCCAAAGGGTAAAAAGTAAATATTGCTAAGACTCCGCTGGCTGTTTTACCGTCTGTCACCAGGCTGTATCTCATGAACCGTGATAGTTAAGCAGTTGAAGTTTTCACAGATGATGTATTTCTGTTGCCGCTATAACAACAAATACTTTAAAACAAGGATAAAATAAATATTTAACGGGGCACGCATACAACAGACATGCATTTTTGCCGTCTTTATAGAACATGAATGGTACAGAATCCTTGGTACCCGAGTGCGAATCACACTTGGCCGCTTTTTTAATATTAATATTAACGATATAAAAGTACCCACATTTACATATATTTACTTCGTTTTTAAACTTGTATTCCTTACTTTGCTTCAAGCAAAAAATATTATTTAACATTCATATCATTTAGTCGTCAACATGAAAATGTTTTCTAGCGTACTCGAGCGTACAGAATATCGTTGAGAGCACTTAAAAAATAAAGTTAATTTATTCATTTTATATTTAAAAAACTAAATTAAATTATAAATGTAATATTTTTATATTTGTAAGTATATAATTTGTAATATGTAATAATTTGTTTTATGTATTTTTTAGGCTTATACTGTATCGCATATAGCAGGGCAACCTAGTGTCAATACACTCCCCTTCCAGTTTTCCGGCCAAATTTCGAGACAATATTTCGTATTGAGTTGAGGAACTCAACTTCGTGATTGTTCTATCAGAGCGAGAGTAGTTTAAAAATAATAATTTTCCCGAATGGGAATCTTATAGATTAGCCAATCGATAACCCTATATTGAGACGGCCATATTATCATTATAACAGCTAAAAACATCACAACAGCTTGAAAACCATTCACAGAATTAAAACCAATAGAGGCATTAACCCAAATCTCATTTTCACACTTGACTTACTGCATCAGTTTCTAAGGAGTTGAGTAAATAAAAAGGCGATTAGTGAACATCAGATAAAACTCTTAATTGGATATGTGCCAAATAGGATAGTTAAGATTTTTGACGCCAGCGAATGTATCGTAAACGGCTAATCCGTTTTTTTTATTAATTTATTATTAAAATACATTATCACAACAAATTAAATTATGCCAAGTCCTACAAGACTGTTCAGTTTGCTTGTAGGATCCGTCGAGTTTAAGTAATTCTAACCTATTATCAATTATTCAGACACTCTGTGTTGTAGTGTTTAAATAAATTACTTAGTATCAGCTTTTATTTTTCTTTATTTTTCTTCTCACTGTATTCCTCTCATAGTATTGTTGAAACACTCCGTTTCTTATATTAAGACATTTTTGTTCGGCACTTTCTGCCGAATTCTTATTATACAAATGGCAAATATGATCTATTATATATGATATATATATCAACTCTATGCGCTTTTAAAGTACTTTGAAATATACATATATAGCTTTCGAACGGTTAATATTTCGCAGTAGTTGTATATTCTCACAGTGGAGAATCTAAACGGCTCTTTGTAATTGAAGAAATTTCGTATTTGATGCACCGCCCCATACGGAGATGTAATATTCCAGTATCAATTGTTCTATCTAACTGTTAATCCTAATAAACTATTGGGCTTGTTTATTTTCTTTTTAGTTTTCGCTGCGCTTTGCCTCGACACCAGAGCGAAGAAAATAAAAATATAAATGTTAATAATTCCTCGAGTGGGGATCGAACCCACAATCAGCCTATTTTACAGCCACACTTTGTGCCCCTCCGCCACGAGTGGCTTCAATATTGTATATTGTATTGATATGGACAGATTTAAAAGATAAGACAAAAAAGTTAAGAAAAACACGTGAAGCTAAGACTACAGTTATCAAGATTTACAATAAGGGCTCCCAAAATACTTCGATTTCTAAGGAAATGTCAATATAGCTGGCTAGCGCTCGTAAAATTTTATACTATTGTTTCATCCATAAACGAATAGGCACAGTACAGATGGTACAAAATGGCTATCGCAATCGTTTTAGGAAATTATTTTCATTTGCTATGTAGGGTCTAGTAATAAGTATTGCCTTTAGTAAGCACCAGTGAAGAACCTAAAGGAAATTATTAATTATACAATCTGATACCTAAGTATATGAATTTATTGTTTTTTTATTTTTTATTTATTCTTAGAGATTCGTAGAATCCTATAGCAAAGAATAACCATGAAGGTACTCCTTAAAAGGAAAAACGAAACCCTTATAGGATTACTTTGTTGTCCGTCTGTCAAGATCATTTAAAAATTAAATTTTATAGATATTTCCTACAAAAAATCATTACAAGCTTATGTTTGTAGTTTATTTCAAACAAAATAAGGATATATGCCCAAAAAATTTGGCTTGTCAACTTTTTCGCCCCGTAATTAAATCAACTTCTGGGTATTTCCCGTAGACCTATAATTATGAAATTTAGCAAGAAGTAGTAACTTTCAATGGAAATAAAGGGAAAAAAATCGAAAAATGCAAATTCATATTTGATTGTTATGGACAACTAGCGACCTGTTCGCGGCTTCGCTCGCTTAAACTACTGAATTATTTACTTATTACATTGAAATACGCTCCTGTTTTAACATATAATGTCTGTTTGCAAAACACTTAAGATTTCTAATGTGAAAATTAATAGAACCTTAAGGTTGCATTTTCGTAGTAAAAAAAAATAACAACTTATCTATAAATACTTAAGCAAATGACACAAACAACAAAATATTTACCCGCAAGAGATTATTAACAACAGACTCTCGATTAGACTCTCTTCTAACTAGATACTTTTGGAGAGCTCCAACATACACGTAAACTCTTCTAATTCTGCTTTGCTATAGAGCCAGGTGCAACATTGAAGCATTTTCTCGTCCAGCTTCTTTCTTCTGACGCTGGGGAACCCATCAATATGGGTGTTTTATTGGGGAGCCTTTTGGCCCGAGGGACGTATACCTGCCTTAGAGTAGACACAGGGAGTAGGACGGGGAGGTGTATTGAAAATAATCAAATACCACCTAGGCGCTCATATCAGCCAGATAAGAACCTCGGTTTCCTGAGGGAGGCCCAGTTTAAGCGACCAGCAACCGCGGTGACTGTTCAGGAATGGGATTCGGGGGAGGATAGAAAGTCCTCTCAGAAGATCATATGTCAAGGGGCGATGCTCCTTAAGTGCAAGTGATCCGATGAGGCGGACGGCGTTGGACGCGGGACGGCAGATGTGTACCACCAGGCTTTCTATTTTTAAGTTGCGGTGAAGCGTGGTGCTCTTCATATAGTGCGGTACCTGGGTCACTCATGGCCCTCACTGGAGGGCGAAGTTCTTGACCACCTGCAAGATTCCTCGATGATTCCTCTCTAGAGCGTTCTACGCCGGGTTGGTGTAAGTGAGATGAGGCTTGACGTACGCCTTGTAGAGCGATAGCTTTGTTCTTATGGGTAGACAGGATCTAGAGAGTTGTCGCAGCAGGAACATTGCGGTCCTCGCTGCGTTGGCGGCTTTCTTGACTTGCAACCTCCAGGCTTTGTTGATCCAGGGGCCAGCTGGCCCTGCAGACTGGCTGCTAGACCTCACACTTTCCACTTTCACGTAAAATATCCTGTCACGGAAGGACTCGGCAAGGACATGCACTACGTGATGGAGGTGCAGGCTCTGAGCACTTTATGAAGTAGCCCCGGGTGCCAAACGCAGCAGAAGGCGCGTGTTGCGTCGAAAAAGGCTGCTATTGAACTCTTTTCGGTGGATCGATGCTGCGGGGTAGCGTACCACTCTAGCCACCTGCAGAGTGGTTGATTGTCCACTCGCCAAATTGTTCGCTTCGTGACTGGATGTGCGACTGGAGAAGTGGAAGGAATAACTTCTTGAACAGCGAACACTGCGCTCAGGGCGTCGTGAGCTCTTTCCAGCCTTGGGCAGTATGATGGACCAGGCCCTCTTCCACGCCCGGGGGAAAGGAGCCAGCACGCGCTTTTATAAATAAAACATCGGGAGCCGGGGACGCGTGCCGTTTCGCAACAAGGATTTTTTAGTACCGTAATTTTTAATCTATGTCATAACTTCTAAAGTAGTAAAGAGTGCATACGACCGAAAACTTAATTTTTAAATTAAATTTAATTAAATTATTATTAATAAAATTTAATTATCATTAAATTAAATTTAATTATCATTAAATTAAATTTAATTTATCTGTGTGATTTTAAATCCATAAGCATCTATTTTAGTTAGACGCTTCTCAAATTTTAATATCGTCTTTATGTATTGTTACTATTTATAATATCTACCTAATATAAAACAAACATGTTGTACTTGTTCTCAACGAGCTCTTCATTAAAGATAAGGCAAAGTCCGGCCACACAGGAGTAAAGATAAGAATCTACGTCTTATTATTAATAGACATGTAAGAAGGTTTATTCTTATATAGATAATTCATTAATAATTATGTTTTAAATTAATATAAAATGTAACTAATACAATTTTAGAGGAAGGGAGATTGTTTCGTGGTCTTTATACAAGATATACAACAATATTTTCTTGTATATACCACCATAAAGTTTCATCTAAATCTGCTTAGTAGTTTTAGTGTGACAGTGAAACCTTCAGTTCATTTAGCCAAACTTCCATATAAAAATCAGCTTCACGCTGTATCCCGCACACAGCAGGGTAAGCAGAGGGAACCTAGTGTTAAGACACTCCGTTCCCCACTTTCTGCCGAATTCCGGAGGCATTGCGTGTTGAGTGGCAGAACTCAACGTCGCGCCTTGCCTCGACACGAGAGCAAAGAAATGGAAATATATATTTAAGTAAATATTTCATCTCCTCGAGTGGGGATCGAACCCACACCCAGTCGGTTTTACAGTCACACTTTGTGCCGCTGCGCCATGACTGGCCTAAACGCCAACCTCCATATACTAACTTAACTTTTTACAATTTTTCTAATGTGTCTCATCATTTTATTGAATTATATATTAAAATTAATTCACTAGTATTTATTCAATCGAAGACTGTATTTAGTGGTAATTAATTATATTAAGCATGACAAAGAGATATTCTATTAAGTGGATTTGTACATAATATCATTTGAGATCAATTAAAGTGCTAATATTATTATGTTAATAATATTATAATATTATTATATCTGCAATCCGATCTCGTTTATATTATTTATATATATATATATATATATATATATATATATATATATATATATATATATATATATATATATATATATATATATATATATATATATATATATATATATATATATATATATATATATATATATATATATATATATATATATATAAGCTGAATAGCGTTCATGTTCTAACAAAATTTTAGAAGGTATTGCGTGTTGAGTGGAGGAACTCAATGACGCGCTTTGCGCCGGCACCAGAGCGAAGAAATTAAAATAAATCAAAATAAATCTGCTTCACGCTGTATCCCGCACACAGCAGGGTAGGCAGATGGAACCTAGTGTTAAGACACTCCGTTCCCCACTTTCCGCCGAATTTGGGAGGTATTGCGTGTTGAGTGGCTGAACTCAACGCCGCTCTTTGCCTCGACACCAGAGCGAAGAAGGGGAAATATAAATTTAAATAAATATTTCATTTCGTCGAGCGGGGATCGAACCCACAACCGTCGCATTAGACTCCTACCCTTGTGCCCCTGGGCCTCGACAGCCTCAAGAAATTAAAATATCAAATATTCCATTTCCTCAAGTGGAAATACATATAATCCTTATATTGGTACGGAAGCCTCGGTTTACAAAACCGACTCGTGCTTAGCCGGTTTTTATTTTAATAAGATTTACTAAAAGGAAAAAAAAACTAAGCTTGTATTGCGCTATTTTTATTTGAATTATTTATCCAATCCAATCAATAATATCCAATGTACCAACGTGATTCGGAACATCTGTTCTGGCCTTATCCTTTTACTATAATGTTACGGAGTGTACCACCGCTTCAGTAATCAAGGCACGATTTCTCACATCATAGAACATTATTATAATTCCGATGGAGTAATTAATATAGCAGTTAAGTAGTATTATTGTAATTAATTCATTTAACAATCCCGTCTTAGTGTAACATATAATTAATCAATTGGTACAAATGAAAATGGGATAGACAATGTTAATAACTGATGTAGATGATATAATATGGAGATTTTATGGAGATTGTAAATTCTATTTCAGTTTGTCAAATTAAATAAAATCAAATCAGCTTCACGCTGTATCCCGCACACAGCCGGGTAGGCAGAGGGAACTTAGTGTTAAGACATTCCGTTTTCGCCGAGATCTGAAAAAAAAAATATTCTGTATGTTGTTCGACAACCCCCTCTATATTTTTGTGACAGTTTCATAAAAATCTGATAAAAATCCCGGAGACTAGCTCGGACAAACAGAAAGACAGATAGAATTAAAAAATTGTTTCTTTGTTTTAATAACTATAAGTATATTATGCACTTGAAAAAACATGGTTATTTTGCAATCACAGATATAGTATAAATAGAGTAGTATACATAAATAATAATTATAATATTTTGGGATTTAATTTCATTTTGCTCGCAAAAATTGTCGTGCTTGATAGTAAAATGGTGAGTTATTTCGCATCTATCTATATTATATAGATGATAGTTACAGGATCCTACGGGATTACTGGAATAAAAAGTCCTTAATCTACTTTTTTAGAAAACGCTTATCGCTTTCGACGATATTAGAAATATTCCAAGTGCCTTTATTCACGCGAGCAGTACTTAATGAATAATTTTGATATTATTTACATTATAATACAAGTAATAATTACGATTTTATATACATTCTGTAGTTTTCAAATTCTTTATAAGATAACATTAAAATTATGCTAGATGACCGTAGCCTGGAAGAGATCGCTTTCTTAACGATAAGGCCGCCTATTTTACTGTTTTAAATATTATTACATTTATGTATGTGGTGTGTCTTTCTTTTGTAGAATAAAGAGTATTTTATTTTATTTATTTATATCTATAATAATTATGCACTAGATTTTTTTAAACAAACTTGCGTAATAATCATTGTATTTAATTTATGGAACTAGAAATATTTTTTTTGTACGTAAATATATGTAGAAAAAAAATTGAACAATAAACTTTCTATGTCGTGTACGTGGGAATTCTGAAGAATGGCTACATTGTCCAACAACTTACTTTTATTTTATGTACTATAGAAAGCAATGATTTGGCTAAGCTTTAAAAGTTTTTACTAGTGTTTTACTTACGCTTCTTCCTCCTGGCAGTATTCCCGGCGTTTGCCAGGTTTGCCTTCCAGCTCAACCTATTCTACTTGGCTCGATTTTTAACGTTAGGTATATTATTATAGTTTAAAAAAAATATATTAAAAAATGAAATCAGTTTCACGCTGTATCTCGTACACAGCAGGGTAGGCAGAGGGAACCTAGTATTAAGACATACCGTTCCCCACTTTCCGCCGAATAAGCACTCAACGTCGCGCTTAGTCTAGACACCAGAGCGAAGAAATGAAAATATAAATGTAAGCAAATATTTGATTTCCTCGAGTGGAGGTCGAATCCACAGCCAGTCAATTTTACAGTCACATTTTGTGCCCCTACGCCACGACTGGCCCCTAATATATTAATTTAATACCCACCTAATATACCATATATATTGAAATTGTTATTACAATACAATTTTTCCTAAAGCTGAAAAGTGTAGTTTCTTTGCCCTTTTAATGGCCAAAGCGTACGTAATTACAGACTTTCTTCCTACAGGAATCAAATATGCTACCTTCAGATTATAAAAAACATATAATCTGAGCCATCCAATAATATCTCCCTACCATATATTGTATGTATGTACTTGTGGGTGTTGATGACGTGTATTGGTTGACATTTGTAACTAATGTATTGAAGCCATTACTGCCGTAATCTTGGCTTGAAATATGTTTTGCCCTCAACAGCTGCTTGATCCGATTTCGCCCTGATATTAATATTGTATTGTAATAAGAACTATAATTACCTTCTTTAAGTAATTGTGGCGGAGTTGGGTAGTGTCTGACTGCTTATGCGATGGATATAGGTTTGGCTTTCATTCGGAAAACCGTTTCTACTTGATTTTTTTTTATTTCCACTATCAGATCAATTTAACGTAGCATTGACTTCCACAACTGTATACAATTTTTATAAAGTCAATGAAAAATGAAAGATAAAACATTGTTTTTTTATGTTTTCTTAAATCATTATTATGTTTAAACGTTTTCGTGTGATAAAATATATGATAGTCGAATGAGCCATTCCTATGAGTTCGTATATACCTGGTGTATCGCAAATTTATTTTGTGTATTTAAAAAATAATAATTTTAATTACACTTAATTTTCAAGATATTGCGTATTGAGTGGCGAATTAAACTCTGTGCTTTGTATATCAGAGCGAGGTAATGAAACATGATTGTTCAGCCTAGTGGAGATCAAACCACAGCCATCGCCAGACGCTGTTCCACTGAGTTACCACCACAATTATGCATAGAATTTTAGCCAGTAGGGTACTATTAAGTTAATTACTTTCTAACTATGACATCTTGTTTTATTGATTACGAATATTAGCCCGCAACTTCGTTTACGTACGCTATAAAATGTCGAATGTCTCACTTCTTACGATTCCTGTAGAAATTTTAATAAATCTTCTCTTAGCGTTTACCTATACTCTCTAAGCAACCTACATGCCAAATTTCAGATCAGAGAAATAGTTTGGGCTATGCGTTGATAGCACAGGCTTTTATTTAACTTGCATGTGTTAGTGTATGTTCACATACAGTTAGTGAATGTGAAATCTTTCAAGCTTAAATGCAATTAATATTTTCAGTTTAGTATAATTAGTACAAGTGACCTTTTGAATAAAAGTTTGTTTTTAAAAAGGGTTATTAATTTATTTAATTTATTATTAAGAGGCCAGTCGTGGCGCAGCGGCACGAGGTATGACTGTAAAAACCGACTGGTTGTGGGTTCGATCCCCACTCGAGGAGATGAAATACTTATTTAAATTTATATTTCTATTTCTTCGCTCTGGTGTCGAGGTTAAAATGGGGAACGGAGTGTCTTATCACTAGGTTCCTTCTGCCTACCATGCTGTGTGTGGGATACAGCGTGAAGCTCATTTTTTTTTTCATTATAAATATATCTTTCTAACTATGTAAATTTTAACATTGCAACTTCACTGAACAAATACTCGTATATTATGAACAACGGCAAAAATATTAAATTTCAAAACTGATTTGAGTTTACAATTGAATAGAAAGCGATAGAATGTAACTTCAAGCAAATCCACACTTTGGAAACTCTCCAAACAACTTTAGATATATGAAAAATATCCGTCTCGCTGTTTTATTTAAGAAAATGACAGAAATGTGCCCCTACAAAGTTTTTGTGCTGAAAATAAAATATATCGCAATTTGATATTAAAGTATATTGTTAAGATATGTAAGATATGTATTAGAGAGAGTGATCTTCATATTATCTGTGCTATTGATGAAGTAAAGTAGACGACGTGATAATTTTGACTAATTAGGCGTGGCCGGGATTTTAGGTTAAAATATTAAAAAATATTTATTTTTTATTTTTTTATTTTTTTTATTTTCAGTGTCTCGATCGTGGGTTCGAGCCCCATTAGGAACAATTATATTTCTTACTTCCTTACTGTGGTAAGATGAAATGGGGCGTTGAGGTCTGCCAATCAACACGCAATATCTCAGTGTGGAGAACAGAGTGTCTTGGCGCTAAGTATTTTTTTGTTTCTATGACAAACGTACTAACATTAAGTAACATCTTATATTAAATAAATTTTGCGAATCGGACAAGTATCAATTGCAAGCAAGTGCAGTAATGTGTATATTAATATATAAATATCTACTTATTTAGAAAACGTAAATAAATTGTGGAATAACACTTTAAAAAAAGTTAAAAGTTAATATACTAATACTCTGTGGCGACGCTTCTAAGTTACCAAATCTTACCTTTTGAAAATTTTACAAATATATTGCATATCGCATAAACCGTACACCGTGTTGCCAAATACGCACATCCGTGGTCTGTAACTGGGCATTAGATTGCCTTCCACGTCCTCTCATTGTAGGGTTGAACGCTTATTATATATTCTTATATATTAGTGACGTATTACACATATATGTATGTCTGTATGTAACGCTATAATCCGACAAATACCTAAAACGTATAAAAGTTGGGAAATTAAAAAAGGAAAATCTATCATTTCTAAATAATTCATTAAACTATGTCGATTTCAATATTTCAAAAAACATTCATGCATATATAGCTTCGTATTAGTCAGAGGTATCAGAAAAAGAACATCTCTACCTACTTAAAAATATAATGCTGAAAACTATAACGAAGTATTTATGTTTTAATTAGAATAATAGTAATATCCAATAAATTGAATATACTATTTAAATGTTTTCCCCTGATAGAAGAGTCATCTAGTATAACAGTTACACCCTTTCAACACAGTGGTGTGAATAGCTTCTATTACAAAACTAAAATTACAACCCTAAACGTAGCGATTTCAACAAAATATTGGCTCTCTGATTTATGACCACGTTATAACTATCGATGATTTTTACCGACTTTTTAGGGTTCCACGGCGGATGTAAAAACGATGCGGATATAGATAGGGAACTTTATATTTGAAGATAACGACGGTTAACTCACGGGTCTGGGAAGGCATAAAATGTTCTTTACTTACCTTGAGCTGTCTTTTTAAGTCAAGAGGAATTTTGGCACGGAAAAGATTTTTCTTTCGAGATTTTAGTACCCTGATATAGTAAGTGGGCTTAAAAATGTTCTTGTTCTGTATTATTTTAATGTATATACAATCAGCTTCACACTGTATGACACCGCATATAACAGGGTAGGCAGAGAAAACATAGTGTTGATACACTTCGTTCTTCAATACGAATATAATATAATTTATATAACATTATAGAGATACAATTTAGAGCTATAATATATCTAAAATTAATACATTAAATTATCCATCGATGGCTCCGTTCATATATTCATAAACGACATCGTTGGTTGCTTTAGATTGCGTTAAGTTATCAAAATTAATATCAGATATTCAGGTTTACAGTTCCTTGGAGCACAGAAAGCTTCTTATACTTCTATATCTATCATTGAGAAATTTCAAGCACTACGTGGCTGCTTGAGGAGGTGTCAACTTACATTGGAGAATCCTAAATCTTGAAATCTCAGTCTACATTATAATCATATAATCTCGAGTTATTTCTATCACCATACAAATAATAATTTATAAACAATATCAATAACAAAACATTAAAAACTTAAGATTTGTTCGTTTCAATATAACAGTTGTATAAAATAACTCTTTTAGAAAGTATCAATTTTGTTGAGCAACATACTTAAAGTATGTTGATATAAATTTTTATCGTATCAAAATAGCCGTTATGTTGCTTCACAACTCCCTCTATATTTTAATGGTAACCCCATAATAATCGGTTCAGCTCGTCCGGATGTTAGCCCGGATAAACAGAGAGACAGATAAAAATGTTAAAATTGCTTAATTGTGTTACGGTATAGTGTAAATAACTGCACAATAATGCACTTGCTTTACGCTATCTAATATTCCACATATAGCAGAGGATGCAGTGGGGATCGAGTGTTAAGACACTATTTTCCCCATTTTCCGCGCAATTTTCGAGGCATTGAGTTTTATATTATAGAGAGAGAAGCTCAACGCCTTGCTTGCCAGAATCCAATAGTGAAAATTTTAAATCCGTTAAGCCAATTCTGTGATTAGTGATAATAAACGCACAAACAAACAGACAAAAAAATTAAAAATCATTCTTTTGGGTTCTACTACATTTATAAAGGTCCCCAACAATATTTTTTTCTTATATATCTTCCAAGTACAGACACTAATCCGTTACAATTTTATTATATCTGTTGGCAACACGATTCTTATTCATTCTACCCTACAACTTATTTATTAGCGATCGTATAAAAGACCGCATGGATATTGTACGGGCAGTCTTGGCTCTGGTGTGGCTCGGAGCACTACTCGTGCTCTGCCACTGACTAACCTCGACTATTCGGATAATTGATTATTTAGTTAATCGATTATTATCGTAATTATGAATGTGGTTAACACCTATTTGTAATTACATTGGGCTGGAGCAGTGA
>JAATLQ010037513.1:26663-56128 GCA_013421005.1 Heliconius erato x Heliconius himera | reverse complement strand
GCTCTTCCGATCTCCGTCGTAATTAGTGTTTAACTCCACAGAACGTTTTTTGCGTTATCAAGATTCGTTAGTACCTACTATTAGTCAATAGATAGCGTTACTTGTGTCGTTTTTTAGTATCTCAAATATTAACGTCTTGAAAACTTAAATACTTATATCTTTTGATAGAGTGAAGCGATTACAATGAAATAAAGACTAAAACCTACCTTGATTTATTTGTAATTTTTATGTATAAAAGTTGCTGAAATTTATTGTGTACTTTTTACGTGATACGTGTTCACATAAACAGACAAACAGACAAAAATTCCAAAAATGTTGGAAATGGATTCTGTTAGTTATCCTTTAACACCCTGGCTAATTTTTTCTTAAATATTTTCAATGTACAGAAACGACTTTTCTACAGATTTATTATAAGTATAGATAAAAGATTTTGGATTATTCACGATGACAACTATAAACGGTTCTAAGCACTATATAAGTGATGTGTCATCACGAACCAAGGCATTCTTTATTAAATAATATTTTTAAAGGTGTTTGGGATATCAATTACAGATATTAGAGTTTCATATTATTGATAGCAACATACTCGTATTTTGTTCTATTCTCTGTTCGAATTGACAAACTGAAACCTTAAGTTTTGATTGTATCAATTCAATATATTAAAAATAATAGATATATCAATTGATTTGCAGTATCGATTTTTAATAATTTAGATAAAATAGGGCGTTGGACTCTACCGACCAATATCTCCAAATATACAGTAAGTGGAAAGATTTTACTAGCATCTCTTATCTCTAAATGTAGGGTACCCAGAAAAAAACACCACAATCAAATTTGATATTACTCAAATAATATTTCCCGCAGCGCCATTAAAGTTATTAATCTAAATTTAAGTAAAGCATAACGTAAGCGAGCAAAACTTTGTTCGGTATGTCTAATAGCAACTGCAAACTTAACAAGGTAAGAGGACTCAGCACTACGCGGAAGTAAATTACGTTACGTGACAATTTCGAGATGTACGCTTCCGATATAATGTATTTTACTTCAGGTAGACAGTCTTGTGTTGTGGTGGTGAATGGATCTTTTCCATTTATTTTTATTTTTATTAATAGGGTTTCGTATCTCAAAAGGTAAAAACATAATCTCTATATATTATAATAGGTCGGGGCAAAAGTATTTTCGTATTTTGATAGTATTATTAGTAATCAAATCTCTTTGGCTGTACTGAATGTAACTGGCTGGAATGTCACATTTAATACCATTCTGAATATGTAATAAATAAAAATTAAAAAACTAGTTCCCGCCGTTTTTCAATTGTTTATCAAGCAAGGTCAAAATCGGTAAAAATGCGACGAACGCTGCGAATAAAATTTGTGCGGTTTACGGACCTAATGCGGTATTAATAAGAGAAGCACAAATGTAGTTATAGCATTTCAAGTCTGAAAATTTTAGTTTAAAAGATGAGGTTCATTCTGGACAATCGACAAATGGTCGCAGATACAATTAGCGCCATCTTTAAGAAAGTGGAGCAAGATCGACATATTAGTACCTACGACATTGCTGAAGAACTGGATGTTGATCATAAAACAATTTTACGTAAGTCTAGGTACAAGAAAAAACTTGACATTTGATGATAGATACCACATGATGCCACTGAGAGAAGAGAAAGCAACGTGTTTTCATTTGCGAATCTTTGTTGAAACTTAACAATTCCGAACCATTTCTTAAACAGTTGATTACGGGTGATGAAAAATGGGTGACTTACGATAAGAAAGTGCGAAAAAGATCATGGTCGAAGCATGGACTAGACCGTGACAAAGCCTGGCCTAACACGGAACAAAGTGATGCTATTTGTATGGTGGGATTGGAAAGGAATCGTCCACTATGAGCTTTTGCCACCGGGTAAAACTATCGATTCTGAACTCTGCTGTCAGCAACTGATGAGATTAAAAAAGCTATTGGGAAAAACTGATCGGAGCTGGTGAATAGGAAGGGCGTGGTGTTCCACCATGATAACGCCAGACGGCACTCATCTATAACCACGCAGCAAAAATTGAGACAGCTTGGCTGGGATGTGTTGATGCATCCTCCGTATAGCCTTGACTTTGCTCCATCAGATTTTCAATTGTTTCCGTCATTGCAGAACTCTTTAGTAAGCTAACATCATAAAGCTAACCTCAAAAGAACACTGTGAATACTACTTGTCAGATTTTTTTAATCAAAAATCTCAAAATTTCTACATGAATGGGATCATGTCACTACCCATAAGATGGCAACAAGTCATCGATCAAAAGGGCACATACATATTATAAATAAATATAAAATTATACCTAAAAAAATATTTTCCTTTGTATGAAACAAAAGAAAATATTTTTTTCACCGATCTTATATACAAAATAATAATATATTACATACAAATTGATATTGCATATTACCACAAACTTAAGTTTATTAACTTTTTTAAGTTGTTCTATCCAATGAACTACATTCTTATTCTCTCTTTTTAAAGGCCAGTAACGCACCTATAACTCCTCTGGTGGTGATAGGTACTATACATTACAATCATTGAAACATTGCCTTGTCCTCCACATTACAAAAACATTAAAATTTGTACGGAACTCACCCTGTACGTGCCCGACTCATTGATTTTTTTACCCGATATTGCACACAAAATATAATATTTTTTCGCCAGCGATGTAATCCTCCAGAAATAACACGCGCACTTGGCCCGATACACTAACTTATTTACCGTTATTGATGGATCAGTTCCCTGGAGTAATCAATTGAACCAATATCGTTATAAGCTGTGTCGTATAAAAAGGCATATAAGTTTACACCTAAATACTATCCATTAAGGAAAAGTTCAACCTAATAATAATATTATTAAATGTATAGTGAAAAAAATATTGTTTTTTCTCCAGAATATTTTTTCTAATTTAGAAATGATGTCAAGAAATTCAAAGTAGCAAATTATTTTTTATATGTGGCGTTTCAGCATATTATATAAAAATTAATTTGGTACTTTCAATAGATTTTAACACGACCAAATGAATATTTAATATTTTCATTCTTTCGCCAAAGCGCGGCGTTGAGGTCCGCCAATTCGGCGGAAAGTGGAGAACGGAGTGTCTTAACAAGAAGTTCTCTCTTCTGACGCTAAAAAAATAAAGAACTAAATATAAAACTTTAAAAGATCTGAAAATTCCTGTTAAATAGTAGAATCACAATATAAATATTTATTTCGACACAACCTGTCTGTCAGTTAGCTTAATTTCGTGTTTAATATGATATAGGATGTGCATGTCTGGCATCATTGCTGAGTTTCTGCTATTTACGTCATGATTGTTTCTCTCTGGTCAAGTGGTTAGTGACATACTGCGGGGGTAGTCCATTCAATTCTAATATATTATGTCTGCCTTGGGGGTGTAGGTTTAGCCTGAGAATTTAAATAAAATTAAATTAAGTTCACGCTGTATTCCGCACACAGTAGTGTACCTAGTGATAAGAAACTCCGTTGCCCATTTTGCGCCAAGTTCTGGAGGCATTGCGTCTTATGTGGCGGAACTCAACGCCGCGCTTTGCCTCGATACCAGAGCGAAGAAACGAAAATTTAAACTTAAATAAATATTTTATTTCCTCGAGTGGGGATCAAACCTTCAACCAGTCGAGTTTACAGCCACACTTTGTGCCCCTGCGCCACCACATGGCACTTATTAGTGTATCTTTTTTCTTTCTCTTTTGAAAACAGAGAACGGACACATTTTTCGTGAAGTTTTATTTGCCTTACAAAATGTGGTGAATACTGAAAATGCTGTTATTATTATAATTTTCTTTTATTAGATTAAATTTATATCGCGCATATAGTCAGTGTTAAGACACTCTGTTAAGTACCAGCAGTCCAATTTTTGAGCTATTGTGTGATGTGTGACGAAATTCAATGCTACATTTTGTTTTGTTACTAGAACGAGAAAGTGAAAAAAAAATTCTGAGCGGTAATGGAACACAATCCGACGCTGCGCCGCAGAACCACGATAACTTCCTTATATTATGATTTCAACCATACTTATTAATTGTGTATTCATATTATATTCTAGACGCCTGTCGTGGCGCTGGGGCACAAAGTGTGACTGTAAAATCGACTGGTTGTGGGTTCGATCCCCACTCGAGAAGATGAAATATTTACTTAAAATGTATATTTCCATTTCTTCGCTCTGGTATCCAGACAAAGCGCGGCGTTGAATTCTGCCACTCAACACGCAACGCCTCGAAAATTCGGTAGAAAGTGGAAACGGAGTGTCTTAACATTAGGTTCCCTCTGCCTACCCTACAATGAGCGGGATACAGCGTGAAACTGATTTATTTATTTTTATATTATATTCTCTTCAAGTAACTTTTAACAAAATCTTATACTTTAGAATTTGTTATCTGATCTAGTAACTAAAGTAACTAAAGCACAAACAAATTATGTTACTTGGCAATTTGAGTCTTGAGTGGAGAAATATGAGAAGAGCATTTTTCTATTTTTCGCTGAGCTAACTTAGTAAGTTCTTATTTTTGCTGGCAGTTGCATTCTTTTAGTGGGAAATTGAGTAAAACTTTACAAAAATATTTTAAGAATGGTGTGACTGTAAACGCGGCGATTGTGGGTTCTATTCCCAGTGGGAGAAATTAATTATTATTTATTAATATTTGTATTTTTTAGCTCTTTTGTCGAAGTGCTGCGTTGAGCTCCGCCACTGACACACAGTGTTCATAAAATTCGATTGAAAGTGTGGAACTTATTTTTATTTTATTTTTTATTTGTGTGTTAACACTTGGTTCCCTTTGCCTACCTTACTATATAGCGGGATACTACAAAGTAAAGATGAAAAAAAAAGTTTTATGCAATAAAAGAGATGAGAAACAAGAACTAAGACACTTACAATTATTGTATGCCTAAAGAAAGCAAAAAAAAATCGTTGCTAATATATATATATTTTTCACGCTTATAACAGGGAACCTAGTGTCAAGATTTCACTCTTTACTTGTCGCCTAATTTTGAAAATAGCGTGTTGTTTCGCGCAACTCAACGCCGTGCTTTACTTTGTCAAAAAAATTGTGTTATTCTCTAATACAATATACATTATGAAATGTTTGGAAAATATCAGCGTGAATTGCGTGTATGATAAACAACGATACCTACTATTTACAGCCTACGCTAGCAGCAAAGTCCTACTTTTACGTTGCAGTAAGCAGAGCTCATTTTCGTTAAAAGATTTCGGGTCAACGTTGTACTTTGTATACATTTGATTTTAATTTTCGTTCCAATTTTATGGCTTTTAACAGAATTTGTTAATATTTTTTTTAAGCGTCACCCAGTGGGGGCCGCCGAATTCTGGAGGCAATTTATGTTGTGTGGCGGAACTCAACGCTGCGCTTTGCTTCGGCACCAGAGCGAAGAAATGAAAATATTAAATATTTCATTTCCTCGAGTGGGGATCGAATCCACAACCTGTCACGTTTATAATCACAATTTGTGTTCCTGCACCTGCGCTTACGTTGTTTAATAGATTATATTGTTCGACAGACATTATTGACTTGTTTTATAAGTTGTAAGTGTATACTTCTTATCTCTTAGAAATAACTTAGCTTCATGCTGTATCCCTGGAGATATGAAAGACTGTTACGGGAGACCCAAGGAGGCTTTAGATCTCGAAGAGGGTGTATGGATCAGATCTTTTCTCTCAGCCGTGCAGCAACCGTGATCATTCGATAAAAAAATTGCCGTTAACTAAAAACATACTTCCGAAATATACCACTTCATTTATTTATGCTTCTCCCTATTCTTACCATTTACACTGTTCTTACATTCCGTCCTTTCTTCATTTCTTTCAAATACCAGAACCTTTGTTTTATTCAAGTTTAGACCATTACTTTCACAACTTTCTTTCAGAGTGGTGACTAATGCTTGCAATTCGCATTCTGATGACGAAATGACTGCATCATCTGCGTACAGCAGACATTTTACATTTAAGTTACCCACTTTCACTCTAATATCACTTTGTTTCTCTCCTTGGAGACAGCTATTCAAATTATTGAACAACCAAGCTGAACATGGAGCAACCTTGTTTAATACCCGATTATATGTCAAACCAGGGCGACATGCCAGCTCTACTCGCACGCAGGCTGAGTCATCTCTGTAAAGAGACTACAGCGTACAGCAAGGGTCGCTCACATTGTACCGGGGTAGTATCTCCCATAATCTCGCTCTCACAACTCTGTCAATCGCCTTTTCCAAATCCATAAAAGCACAGAAAACTTTAGTTAACGGTCAAATTTCTATCTGTGATCTGATCCATATCCAGAGGTTTTAGATCTTCCAGGTCTAAACCCTCCTTGGGCCTTCCATAACAGCCTTTTGGATCTCTAGCATCCTAGAAGGATAAATAACAAGGAGTAGCAAGCGTTTTTTTCTGAGGGTCTCAGGAGAAGGCACGCATTTATTAAAACCGACTACATCGTAAGAAATTGAGAAACCGATTTATATAAAGTATAAAAAAGGTTTTCGTATAAAAAATTATAACAGAATATAAATTATTATCATAAATATTGAAGGCAAACACACTAGCAATCTAAATATTTATATATATCAAATATTAACTTCACGTTAAAAAAGAAATATTATAAAAAACAGTAGCAAGCTGAGGTTTTAATTATTTTTATAAATGTATAGAATTCACTTTTATTCGATATTAATTAATTCATACTTGAATACGCTTCGAACATACGCTCGTTTGTATTGAGGAGAAATTCTAAATTAAAACGTATAAACCTCACTATAGCAAAGTTGGAATATGAATTTCTAATAAAAGGTTGTTAAAATTAAAATTAAATTAGCTTCACGCTGTATCCCGAACACAGCAGGGTAGGCAGAGGGAACCTAGTGTTAAGACACTCCGTTCCCCACTTTCTGCCGAATTCTGGAGGCATTGCGTGTTGAGTGGCAGAACTCAACGCCGCGCTTAACCTCGATACCAGAGCGAAGAAATGGTAATATAAAAGGTTGTTGTGATTTCAAATCCAGCTCGACGTTTATTTTTTAAGCGATATAGCTAGACTGATCCTAATGTTAAATAGACTCGATTACCTACAATCTGTTCAATTTTCAAGATATTGTAAATGAAATAAATTAAATATTTTTATTCCCTCTATTGGGATCAAACCCACGACCGTAGCATTTATAGTGAAATACCCGTTTATTGCGATATTTGGGTTGGATTCTGCAATTCGGTCCAATATAACACAAGAATAAGTGCAAAAGGAAGCTTACCACGTCATTTCTGCCACCACTTAAATGTAGAAGATATCTGACTAAAAAAGAAAACATACAGGAATACTATACTTACAAATTTTATGTAGAACGCCTTACATAGTGAAGTTAAAGGCTATTTCCGTTTCAAGTTAATATTTAAAGTAGCCAGCCATATAGACGTTTGTTTCGAGTCAGAGGCAAGAACGTCGTTGTATTTTAAGAGCACCGTCTGTTACTAAGAGAATTGAGTATTTTGTACCAACAAGTATGTATTGTCAAATTTTACTGTCATGTGAGTGAACACAAAGCACATGTAAATAAATCCTATAAGTAAACTCGACAAGTTGTGGGTTCAATTCCGACTCGAGAGAATGAAATATTACATATTTTCGAGAGACGAGTTCCGCTTTTCAACACCAGTTCCTCCTAGGAACGTGTGGATGGGGATCCCTCTGCCTACCCTGTTATATGCGAGATAGAGCGTGAAGCTAACAAATATATGAATCTAGTAAAAATATAAATAAAAATCTAACGACAACATAGTGAGAAAAGGACTACAATTTATTTGCTTATATATTACAAAAGCTAGCCAAGAATAGTGTTAATGTGGTTTCGTAGCTGACACAATATACGCCAAGAACATTATTTTTAAAATAGCGTTATGCTTTTTAAAAATAACTAAAAATACTTCTGTCTTTACAATAATACCAACCCTATAGTGTACTATAGGGTTGGTATTAGGAGTGAAAACTTGTTTGAAAATTACTGTCTATAAAGTCAGTATGAGAATTTGAAACTTCTAACTGTGTATCTGTATTTATAATTGTGTAAATGAAACGAATATTTTCTTGCATATTTTATTATCTAAAGTAATAAATAATTCTTGCATTACAATATACATTAATAATTTTCTATATTATGACTATGTATATGTATATTAAAAAAAAAAAAAATTTGCTTCACGCTGTATCCCGCACACAGCAGGGTAGGCAGAGGAAACCTAGTGTTAAGACACTCCGTTTCCCACTTTCTGCCGAATTCTGGAGGTATTGCGTGTTGAGTGGCAGAACTCAACGCCGCGCTTTACCTTGACACCAGAGCGAAGAAATGGAAATATAAATTTAAGTAAATATTTCATCTCCTCGAGTGGGGATCGAACCCACAACCAGTCGGTTTTGCAGTCACACCTCGTGCCGCTGCGCCACGACCGGCCTCTTACGGGTATATATATATATATATATATATATATATATATATATATATATATATATATATATATATATATATATATATATATATATATATATATATATATATATATATATATATACAAGTGGAAATTTAGTTCTTGTGATATACTTCTCGCCCTCAAGGAAGCAAGGAAAGGAGTGCTATAAAACAAAATATAAAATAATAATCTAACAATTTCACTAAAAAGCACCTCGAAAGAACATTATAATATATTAAAGTTTATTTTTATTTCCAAATTTGTGTCTGCGACTCTCAAAGTTCTCTTTTGCAAAGTAAATATTTTGCAACACACGACTCATAACTGTCTCAGTTAAGGACGACGCAAAGTAAATATTCAGTAATCGCGGTTTTTTGCTGAATATAACTTAACTTCACGCTAGCGGGTAGTCAGAGGGAATGGAGTGTAATACTCTGCGGTCTCTACATACCTCTTTCGCCTCGTCCACTGTCATCAACCTCTTCATACATGCCCTCCGGAGGCTTCTCATGCTTTTTACGGGAGCTTCCTCCAGTATCTTTGATACTGTGTTTCTGAAGGTCAATAAAGGGGGGGGGGGGTGCAGGCTCCTAACTCTCTTATTGTTTTCGAAGGTCAACCGAGGTCTCCACCTATATCTCCCCCCCTATCCTCCGTGGAGGACAGAGCCATAAATAGCCAAATATAAGATTCGAGTCAATACAGAGGGAATTTATATATTTATAGCGGAGTCTAAGTGTATATTTTTAAAAGAATAGACAATACTTATAGAGTTGGTGATGATTTTATTTCTAAAGAAAATATTAAAATAAAAAGAGCCGGTGAAGTACCAGTTGAACTCGACAAAATTGTAGGTCAACGGGAAGAACAGTTCATAAAAAAGTGATAAACTTAAATTTGCGACCACTCATTTTATATAAAATGGATTAAAAATATATGTTTGGTTGCTTTATTTTTATTATAAATATATAATACAAAAAACCAACAAACAAATATAGGTCCTCAGGAAGTATCCTATAAATTTTGATTACGTTGCGAATTTCATATAAAAATGCAGCAAAAATGGTGCATAAATGTTCGTATCCTTTCCATAGTAGAATCTCATGTCTTTGTTAAAGAGGAAATTAAAAAAAAATCCTTAAAGTGATGTAGAATTTGGAGCTGAGTTTAATCATCACATGCAGCTGAGTATCACTTGTGTTGTAATTTTTTAAAACTATCCTCAATAATAAAAAATATATATACGCTATATAGAAAAAATACGGAGCTAACAATATTTTTCTTTAAAATGTTATTACTAAAACTATGGCAATTTCAGTAACAATTCAAAATCAGTAATTGTTTCCTGTACCTTATATATATAAGGTATATACCAGGTATATACCAGGGCAGCAAACTGAACATAGTGTTTAAGCCCTCCGTTCCCCATTTTCCGTCCAATTTTTGAGATTTTACGTGCTGAGTGGCGGAAATTGTGAATTATTTTGATCCCTCGAGCAGAACTCGAACCAACAACCGTTGCGCTTACAGTCAGACGCTATGCCACTGCGCCATGACGGCCTAAAATAAGTTCGGTTATGTCTGGACATTTATAATGTAAGTATAACTGTTAAAACGAAGCGACTAGAGAATTCACAGCTGGTTCTGATATTTAATATTACAGATGACGTGCAGAAAGAATGCTGGGGATATCGCTTATCAAACGAAAGTATGTGTTCATATTTAGTTGTTTTTTTCTGCTTCACGCAGTATTCCTTAGTGTTAAGACACAAACAACAACAACAACGACTGAGTTGAACTAACAACATACAAGTTGAGTAGTGGAACTCAACGCCGCGCTTCTGCCTTGTTATCAGTGCGAAGAAATGTGCTTATTCTATTTATATAATAATTATGGAACATTATAAATATTACAAAAAAAGAACCGAATGAAATACCGCGTTTTTGATACGATATTTAGTTTAGTTTATTCTTAGATAGAAAATATCATAGGGTTTCGTAAGTAACTCGATACCTACTCAAGTAGCAATCTCTTATCATTACGCGCGGTCGCGCGTGGCCAAGTTCAGTAAAACAGAACTGGCGAGCGGCACCGAGGGTAATTTTACACGAACCATTTGAAGCCACTTTTTACCCCTTCATAACTCAAAAACTATTCCACCTAAACCTGTCAAATTTAGCTAAAAAATTTAGACCCGCTACTTGTATACGTGCATCAAATTTCATAAACACAGCTCAAACGATTATTTAGATAATGAAGTCCGAAAATCACAATCAATCACACAATCAATCACAATCAATCACAGGGGGTTGAATGACCTATAGACCTTAATTCTAACCAAGTTCTCGATTACCTAGAACGGTGAAATTTGGCATCCAGTTAAGTAATTGGGTGTATATAAAGGAAAAACTCCGAAACTAGTAATTTTTTATCATTTTCTTATAATTTTTCAATAAATAGATTCTATTAGGAACATTTACTTATAGCGCCTGTAATGTAAGAATAGCAATCAAAGTTGATGACAAATGGTTTTTAGGTTTAACGCTTGACATTTAAATAAGAACAATGCATTATTTATATGTTGCTTTATTTAAATGTCAGGCGTTAGTAAATATTTTATTTGTTGACTAACTGTCTGTATAAGAAATATTTCTCCAATTGTAGCAGAAAATTACTGTAATTTATGTCCTGAGACAGCCTGTCATAATGTGGATTTCAAGGACTTCACGTAAAAATATAATTAATGGCTAGTTTTCATATGAATTTATAGTAGGCTTGTATATCATGAATACATTCATTTATATCAATGCTTTCGTAAATTCATTTGAAAACTAGCCAAGTCAGATCTCACACATAAATATAGTCTCCTAACATGTAAGAAGATAGGACACTTAAGGTGTTATAAAATGTTTTGTATTGTTAAAAATAATTTTCAGGACTGACCATTGAACTTGGCACACATTTACATCTCACTTCTTTTATCGCTGAAGTCAACAACCATGGCATATATCATATTACTGAACTTGGCTCTCATTTTACATTTATGTTTTTGATGGGATACTTATTAACAGAATTACTGCCATATAACATCAAAGGCTTCTAGGGAAATAACTTAAAGAAAACGTAGATCAAACGTAGTTTAAAATGACGGGATGTGTTGCTAAATTAGATTAATAAGACAAGAGCTATTAAAATTACGTATAAAATTTATTAGTGCCTTGATTTTAATTCGTATTTGTAGGTTTTAGGTTCAAATTAGTTTATACATTTAAAATATTATATAAGAGGTATACGTGGCGTAGGGGCACAAACGTTTGGTAGTAAACGTCAGGTTGTGGGTTCGATTCTCACTCGAGGAAGGGAATTATTTAATATTTTCATTTTTTTGAGGCAAAAGCACGTTGTGAAGTTATGCTACTCTACACGCAATGGCTCCCAATTTCAGCAAAATAGGTAACGGAGTGTCTTAACACAACGCTTCTTCTGCCTATCCTACTTCCGCATGTAGCAAGATGTAGCATAAAGCTGAAAAAGACAAAAATAATACAAAAATATTTGGTGCATCGCAATGCGATACCGTGCAAAAAACGTATAATTTGTCTAAAGCAATCTAATGCATTTCAAAGTGTGCGGATTGAAATTCAGCTTTTTTTGCTTGCAGCTTCAAATTATGAGCATAAATCTTAGTTTTTCTCCATTCTCGTAGAAATTTCAGGAAATCTCCTTTTATAATTTTCTACCACTAACGTTTTCAACCACAAATGATGCTTTGAAATACACGACAGAGGTTAGTTGGTTTAAGCATTACTTGCCCTAATTAAAAGTTGATAGCTGTGGAAATGATGTCCTCCATGTTTCAGAATAGTTTTCGATTGCCGATCGAAGATAAAGGCAGACGCTGTGGTCAGTTTTTATAATTAATGAATGTTACTTTTATCTCTATAACTCAGGGTTTTTATTATTTTCATTTCAAATTAAAATTGTCAATATTTCATTTCCTCGCTCTGGTATCGAGGCAAAGCGTGGCGTTGAGTTCCGCCACTAAATACTCAATGCCTCCCAAATTTGGAGGACAATGGGAAACGGAAGTGTATTAATGGGAACGGAGTTTGTTAGTACTGCGGTACCTACATAGCGAAGCTCTCTGCTTACTCTGCTTTTTGCAGAATACAGCGTAAACAAAGAGAATAAAATTAAAAAGATTTCAATAAAAATAGCCAATTTTCCCCAATGTTCTTTATTTTATAACTAACGCCGAATCAAAAACCAATTTAAATAAGAATTCGACATATTATGTACATATATACATATATTTGGATGGATAGATGGATGGACTATTCATATTTTTTCCAAAAAAGAATTTGACACTAAATTAAGTCTCTGGAACCCAGACCATTTAGCAACGGACAATTTGCTAGACATACAGAGAGGATGCAAAATTTTGATTTATGAAGCTGTAACCCGTTGCACTTTGCAAGTAAAAATGCGGATTTATAGATCTCATGGAACGAATAGCACCAATAGCACCGATATTTGAGAATTTCCACTGTGCAGGTATCAATCACCTATACAAAGGAAACGTATAGCATTCATCATTCTTGCTCGTGTCGTATGCGATCATTATTGTTGGTTTAAGTTAGAAACTTAAATAGTTTAAAATGCTTTAAATATGTCCAATTGCAAAAGACTATATATTTAATATTTATATACGTTTAGTCTCTATAGCGCCACATACGAACACACAAACATATATAGACTCAGAAAAACATTATCCTCCGTTGCGTTTTAATATTATTTAGTTCATTATAATAATAAAAATTTAAATACGTATTAAATTTGAAAGTAGCGAGTTTCAAGCTCGTACCTATTCAAAACCATTCTAATGATCTGACCAACAAGCCATACGATCTTATCAAGTTCCGTCACATTTTTTATGTTTAATACAACTTATTTAAATTGCTAGCAACTCTATAGGGCAATTTTTACAAAATTTCTCTACCCAAAAACTGTTACTAATCAGCTTCACGCTGTATCCCGCACACAGCAGGGTAGGCAAAAAATCTTCAATCCTTTTGTTTTGTATAGGAGTGTACTGAAATATAAATTAAAAAAAAAGTCAAAATCACAAAAAAAATCGGACAAGGGTGAGTCAGCCTCGCCCACCGAGGGTTCCGTAAAAAAATATTTTTTTCCTGAAATTCAGGCTTAGCTTAGGCAGAGCCCTTTCATTTGATATTTCACTTGAACTAGCGGCTTTAATACCAAATTTTACTGATTTTGTTACTATTTTTAGGATTTAACTACAAATGTATAGTTATCAGCTTCACGCTGTATCCCGCACACAGCAGGGTAGGCAGAGGGAACTTAGTGTTAAGACAGAACTCAACGCCGCGCTTAGCCTCGACACCAGAGCGAAGAAATGGAAATATAAATTTAAGTAAATATTTCATCTCCTCGAGTGGGGATCGAACCCTCAACCAGTCGATTTTGCAGTCACACCTCGTGACCCCGCTGCGCCACGACTGGCCTTCATTTATTTGATTTTTAATTTATGTATAGTTATTATAAATAGTATGGTTCATTATGATAGTGCTACCTGTAGATGCTAGCTGCCAAATTTGATAATTCTTGGTCACTTAGACGTATCCTAGGAATTTTGATGCCTTTGAAATGTTGAAATACGCGTTTTTTAAATATAAACCGCCATATATTTTTTCTAAGTAAATATAGAAATGTCTTTTATCAGAAAATAATGGGGGAGTAGATCTGAGTATATGGTTTAATTTCAATTCGATATCTCCAAGCGTTCCTGAGATAAACGGTCTTGACAGACAGACAGACAGACGAACGGACAACAAATTGATCTTATAAGGTTTCCTTTTTTTAAATATACTGAACCCTAAAAACAAAAGGACAAAAGAGCAGAAAATGGCACGGACTACCATGTCCGTGATCTGTTTTATATAATAAAAAAGTAAAAGAAAACTGGCTATGTAAAGAAAACAGCTTAATATTAAAGAAAACTAAATATAATTTTTGATACTGTCAATTTGAAGTATTGAAAAAATATAAACAAAGTTATATACTTTATTAAAAAAGGATTAAACTAATACGCTCATCGTTTTAACGTTAGGCCGAAGTATTCATCGATTGTTCGTGCCTATTTTGTTTTTGATCCTATTGATTTTATAGCAGTCTGATCGAAAATATTCACATTAGACGATAATAGGGCTTCTTTCTATAATAAAATTGAAATATTTATCTATGTATTGTTTATAAACTGGAATATTTTCAATATACATTTAGGTACGTTCTTGAGCATCAGACTGAAAAATATATATATTTTTTTAGTTTATAAACAATACGAGGGTTGTGACTTCGATACACCCTACGGCGGCGCCGTGAACCACTCAATGCGTAGAATTGAAATATTGATAACGTAGTGTTTTAGCTCTAGGTTATTCTATTATCTGTTTATCCTTTTACATAATTATATTCAAGATAAAAAGTAAAGCTGTAGTAATATAAAATGATGTACTTAGTTGAAAAATTATAATTTATTAGGTGAAGTTAAATAACCAAGTTTTAATTTAATTGTAAATACATCTACGTTCTAATTATTGCTATTTAAAAATAAAAGCAAAGCAATGAAGAGATGGGAGAAACATTTGCATATAAACACGACGGTTGTATGTTTGTTTCACCAAATGTCATGAGAATAAATTCGGAAAGCGGAGAACGGAGTTCCTTGACACTGCATTCTCTTCGCCTTCCTTATTATATATGAAAAGGGATATAGCTGAAAAAAAAACATCCTTTGGCAAGGCTCGACTGAACATGTCAAAATATTGATTTCACCTATCTTTATGCGATCGAGACATCAATCAAAGTATGACAAAGTAGAGCATCTATCACTCTGCCATATATCAGACTTAATGACCTGTGTATTTCACTAAATGACATACATACATACTTTATTAATAAATTGATCCTTGCAATGTAATGAACTGACTTTGGTCAGTGATTTTTCTAATGATTTAAAAAAGAAAACTCGGTTAAGTGCGAGTCGGACTCGGCCACCGAGGATTCCGTATTAATTGCAGAAATGTATAATTGACCAACTGGAAGTAAATGTTATAAAAAATGACAAACTTAATATGTATCTACTCATTTTGTATGAAATGAATTACACATATAAGTTTGTAATTTTTTTTGGTTAATGAAATATCTATAAATATTAACTTTTTAGATTTGTTTCTTTATTTGTAACGTTCTCACTTCGTGCTTAAATGCCAATACCATGACTGTACTTCAATGGGAAGTAGTGTATCTATAGATTTTGATTTATTTTGACCACGAATTTGACGACAATAAAATCGAAGCGTAAATGTTACTAGCCTTTGATTGCGTCGACTTAAAAAATAGATTTTTTATGTGTTTTAAACAATGATAAATGGTTTTAACCGATCAACATAAGGACTATTCGAAATTGAAATAAATTTTGAAAAATTAAGTTAGCAACGTCATCTAACCCAACGGAATCTGTGGAAGGGATTAGAATCCTACGGAATCTGTAGAAAGGAAGGGGGGGCGTTTAATTAAACAATCTCAGTTATGTTTGACACATTCTGTGTCTAGTAATGGAGAGCTTACCTAATAACTTAAACGGTTGAACCATTAATTCACCACTGCTATCTGAACAGACGATCGGGACATTAATCAAATTGTGACAAAGTGGCATCTACGCGTGTGTTATACGAATGTATTGATAATTATGATATAATATATTGACATATGTATTGACATATAAATGATAGATATCTAATCTATCAATGAAACTGACAGGCTATTGGATATTTTTGGACAACTTGACAGAAGGAATGAGGAAGAATGAAAGAGGCCAGTCGTGGTGCAGCGGCACGAAGTGTGGCTGTAAAACCGACTGGTTGTGGTTTCGATCCCCTCTTGAGGAAATGAAATATTTACTTTAATTTATATTTCCATTTCTTCGCTCTGGTGTCGGGGTTAAGCGCAGCGTTGAGTGCTGCAACTCAGAATGCCTCCAGAATTCGACAGAAAGTGGGGAACGGAGTGTCTTAACAACCTATCCCTCTGCCTACCCTGCTGTGTGCAAGATACAGCGTGAAGCTGATTTTATGATTTTCACAGAAAGAAAAGTTTCCAAAATAATATTTCAATTTACACCTGTTTGTTACATGTTGAAGAATATAATACGCAAGTGCCATATAACTAGCATATCAAAGTTTAAATCAAATGTAACATTTGCTGGTCAGTTGTGAGTTCGAAATTTTGAATGTGACAACAGTACCTACTGTACCGATACAAGTCTAACTTTGCACGTTTCGATTGTTATTAGTGTAAGTAGGGCAAAGTTTCATAGAAGCAGCAAAATGTATGGACTATTTTGAGAATAATTTTACTTTATTATTATTATAAAAAAAATCAGCTTCACGCTGTATCCCGCATATAGCAGGGTGTCAAGACACTCCGTTCCCCACCTTTTGGCGAATGTTTCGAGGCATTGTTTACTTAGTAACGGAACTGAAAGCCGGGCTTTTGCCTTGTTGTCAAAAAGGAGAAATTAAAATATTAATAATTCATTTCCTCGAGTGGAGGCCGAACCCACAACTATCGCGTTACAGCCACGTCCTTTGTTGTTGTGCCGTTGACGTGACGTTGTGCCCCAGTGCCACGACGGCCTCATTTATTATAATTATAAGTACAATATAATTTTTGTTAAAAATATTATTGTGCCACAAAAGTAAATTTTGATAAAGCTTGATATTTGGGTTTTCAAATTATTCCGTCGAATTCTTCAGACATTACGTGATGTGTGGCGGAACTCAACGCCATGCTTTGCCTTGTTACTGTAAGCGCGACGATTGTGGGTTCACATTCATAATCGGAGGAATGAATATAATTTAATATTTTCACTCACTTTACTCTGGTAATGAGGCAAAGTGCGGCGATGAGTTCCGTCCATCAACGTGTAATGCCTCAAGGTTTACACGGAAAGTTGGGGACAGTCGCTTGTGCTCCTTGTGCGCTACGATGGCCTCAATTTTAAAAAACTTCAAATAAGAAAAATAATAAACCTCTTTAATGTCATGTCTTATTACCTGTTTTCTTTTTTAAAAAGAAAAATCTTTCTTTGGTGTTGTGTTTAAGTTACATACGGCTACAAGTCGAGATGTTTTAGTTTCAAGAACCGAGAGCTTATTAGAAAACTTTTAACAACGAAGACTGAATACTGTTAGTACCTACCTTGAAATATTTCAAGCTTAAATTATATATATATGTAAGTAAAAGTGATGGTGGAAAATGGATGGTAGAGAATGCTCTTTAACGTTAAGCCCGCCTTTTGGTCGTTCAGTTGAGAGTTCGAAATTTTAAATGTGACAACAGTACCGTACAAGTCTAACTTTGTACGTTTCGATTGTTATTAGTGTAAGTAGGGCAAAGTATTATTCAAGCAATATTGACAAAATTAATGTATTACGTATGGAGTCGAGGCTAGCCTCCAGAATTTGGCGGAAAGTAGGGACCGGAGGCGGCGGAGTATCTTAATACTAGGTTCCATCTGCCTGATGAGATGCTCCGTTCCCATTAAAACCGTTTCCGATTTTCCGCCGAATTCTTAAGGTATTACATGTTGAATCGGGAGAGAGAATAGTTAATTAATTCCTCTAGCGCTTACAGTAACGAGGCAATGCTCGGCGTTGAGTTCCGCCACTCAACAGTTAATGTCTTAAAAATTCGACAGAAAGTGGGGAACGGACACTTATGCCCCTACACTACGATGGCCTCACTTTTTAATAACGTTACAATAAGAAAAAAATAATAAACTTGTTTAATGTCTTATTACCTGTTTTCTTTTTTAAAAACAAAAATCTTTCTTTCTTTCTTTGGTGTTTTGTTTAAGTTACATACGGCTACAAGTCGAGATGTTTTAGTTTCGGGAACCGAGAGCTTATTGGAAAACTTTCAACAACGAAGACTGAATACTGTTATTATCTTGAAATATTTCAAGCTTAAATTACATATATGCAAGTATTATATATGAATATAAATATTCATGAATATATGAAAAATCGAAATAAAATAACTTATTTTCTATGTATTATCCCACAAAATTTGGTGCTAGCAGGGTCGAAAGATTTCAATTTAGGGTCGTTTATTACATATTCTTTTATTTCAGCCTCATACTTACGCGAATTTTGGAGCCATTGTGTGCTAAGTGGTGGAACTCAACGCTACGCTTACCACGACACCAGAGCAAATAAAGGAAAATACTAAATAAATAAATAATTTATTTCCTCGAGTGAGAATCGAACCCACTACCTGTCGCCTTTACAGTCAGACGCTTGTGATTCTGCTCTAGAGAGAATATGTAACATGACAGGCCAGTCGTGATTGGCCTGACATGTTACATATTCTTTTTAGGCCTTATTACATATGTATGACTGTAACACGACGTTTCTGGGTTCAATCTCCACTCACGCGAATGAATTATTATTTATTAATATTTTCATTTCCTCGCTCTGGCATCAAGGTAAAAGCACAGCGTTGAGTTCCGATATTCAACACGCAATGCCTCATAAAATTCGGAAAGAGGAGAACAGAGTGTCTTAACCCTACGTTCCCGCCTACTCTGTTATGTACAAGATACAGCGTTAAGCTATTTATATTAATTTAGTAATTCCACTTAAAAAAAAATCCTCTTCATATCTAAAAACTCAGCCTCAGTCACTAGAAACAAGTTTAATACTTAAGAAGTTCACAATACACTCAGTATTGAGCGAATGTTCGATATACTAGCTAGTGGCGACGCCGATTGTAACTTTTATTTGCTCTTTTGCGGCTGTACTGCACTGTAAAATGTACGTTGTTTGCGACCAATGGGACATTTTGTTTTAACTTTTCTCTAATATTTTTGTATCACACCGAGTGAATTTGAAATCCGAAATCTCTATTGGGTATTTTATTTTTTTTTTACATTTCTGGCTATTAATTTTATTAAATTAAATTAAATTAAATTTGGAGGATTTAATTTAACCTCACGCTTTATCCCTAGCGAGGTAGTCAGAGGGAACGGAGCGCCAAACGCTACGGCCTCTACATACCTCTTTCGCCTCGTACACTGTCATCAACCTCTTTGTTTCGAATTTTGACAGATTTTTTTTTTACAGTAGGCATATTTATATTATGTAATTTAAAATTTCGTTTCAATTTCAATTATTATTTTACTATATTTTTGTCTGTATTCTTTTTCAATGCAACTGCCAATAGTAGACGCCGTTTAGTTTAGTTAAACGAAGAATAACAAACATTTTTTACAAAACATTAAAGTTTATTCTTGAACTATTCTATTTATTTACACTATTCTTTTAATAAATATATAAAAAAAACATTTATTTACTTTTATTTAGTATTTCTTATATATTTCACTAGATTAAATAATGTATTGGAACATAGAAGATAAGTGACTTTAGTGTTGATATAATCAGCTTTATTAGATTTTGAAATTGAAATTTCTCTTCGTCTTGATTTGAATCCATCAAAGTACAGGAATATAGTATAAGGCTGACGTGTATGAGGCTGAGGTAGCTTTCAATTATTGTGGGTGTTTGAGAAGAACAAAAGAAAAGGAATAATAGAAAACTCTTCTCTAAGTATCTTCAGGTTTAATAATATTAGGCCTCGTGCGAGGAGTGAGTGATTGGTGGCTCGATACCGGCCCGACTCGCACTTGGCCGGTATTTTTTCTTTAACTTCACGCTGCGCCACGACTGACGTCAAATAAATTCTTATGTCCAAAGTTATACCTAAGAACATATTAAGTTTTCTTTTTTTCTTTTAAGAAAACATACTTAAAAGTTTTAAAATTATTTGTTTCCATTACAGGTAAGGCTGGCATCAGTCCAAGTTGCAAGTTTGGTCGTAATAAGTGAGTGTTTCCAGGATCTCTGTTGAAATCACAAATGTATTTTAAAAATACTTGTTTAAAACTTTGATAAAATTTTGATGTTTATATTGTAAATTTTCCATATTTTATTTTTTATGTGTTTCTTTTCCGAATATTTGTTATACTTGGGGAAAAATTAAATTCGGGGCATAGAAGTCAGACAAAACCTTCCGTGATTCACTTTAATCGAATCCCCAATCACGTTTACACTTATGCCTAGATAAAAGTTCTACTTTTTTTTTCTTTTTCGTTTTGTATATTATATTAAACTGTTTTTACTCACTTTTTACCTATTGATTTGCTTAAAAATATACAAACGAAATTTCGAAGTTTCGATAAGTATAATATTATCTTAGCATGAACCTGATCCAATGTGGGCAGGGACCAGGTAACGCTGGACCTGTAGTCATGGTGAGTTCAATGCAAAAATCTTCCTTTTGCGAGATAGTAAAACTTACAGTGGTTAAGAGAGAAGAACGCGGCATACATCATTCCTTGTCTCGGAATCGAACCAGCATTATAGACATAGGCCGGACTACCGCGCCAGGACAGCCTCTTACAGCTAATCAGGGTAAAGCAAACGGTATTATAGGCATTGAACTCTATCACTCTACACGCAATATCTCGAATTCAATGGGAAAGCGGAGAAAGGAATATTTTAAAACTTAGTGCTCTCTATCTACTTTCCCATATCACAGAGATGATATGAGATTTATACATAAATAACAATTTTAAACATCGTAAAAAGCTACGATACACAAACAAGATCCTTGATATCTTTTGATACAAATGAAAAATACATCACGTACGCCGACAAGATGTAAATCATGAATGCTGTTATATTTTAAACGAATTTGTCACACTAAACCCTTGTTTATCACCAGATAAATAAGGTTCCCAGCCCTCGGGGTAAGCGGCGTTTCCTGTTATTTCAAAATACGAAGGGGAATCTCACTGTGCTCGTCGGAAAAAATAGATTCTTCTGTTTTTTGCTGCTCTTTATCTGACATTTATAACGTGTCAACGCCTGCGTTACCTTTTTCTAAAATTTATGTACAACTGTAGCAATTTTTGTTTTTTCAGCTTCAAACTGTAACACGCTTGTAGCAGGGTAAGCGGAGGGAGTCTAGTGTTAAGACACTCCGTTCCCCACTTTCCGCTGAATTCTGGAGGCATGTGTTGAGTTGCGGAACTCAATGCCGCGCTTTGTCTCGACACCACAGCGAAGAAATGAAAATATTAAATCTTTTATATTCTCGAGTGGAAATCGAACCCACAAACTGTCTCACTTACACTCACACTTATTCCCTTGCGCCACGACTGGACTCTATGCTTAATGATGATGATACATAAATATATATAAAATCATATTGTAATCATTCGTAATTTTAATTGAAGAAATATGTAATTACTTTGAAAGACAATTCAAATTATTATCGACACGTTTACTGTCGCCAAGAAACTTTGCAGGAATGTATAAGTTCTATCGGAAAATTAGAAAACTTGAACAGACTTCCCTCATTTCAGGTAAGTCCGAGTGGAATCAAAAGTGAACTTTGCAAATGAAACGTATCTTAGAGAGATTTAAACTTTAATAGGAAAAATACTGCCTTCTTTGAAATATATATTTACTATATTGAGAAAAAATATAAGGTAATGTATATAAAAATATAAGGTCATAAATAATAAAAATATGTGTTCAATAGAGGATACTGGTCTGATGCGAAAAAAAAATCTTATGAATATTTTTTTTTATCAATTTAACTAACACTTTTATTAAGTAGATATATATCATTATTACGAAATGTTATTAAATTTCCTTAGGTTCACACTGTATCCCACACACCAGAGTAGGCAGAGGGAGTCATAAGATACTCCGTTCTTCACTTTCCGCCGAATTTTTCGAGACATTGCGTGTTAAGTGACGGAACTCAACGCCAGGCTTTTGCACTCCTGCCAGAGCGAGGAAATGAAAATATTAAGAAATAATAATTCATTACCCCGAGTGGGGATCGAACCCACAACCTCAACGAGGTTATTATACTCTCTAAATAAATTCTCAATTTATCACAACCAACCACATCTTTCCTTTCGTACAAGCAAAAACCACATACACCAAACGATGTTGCACGATGAAATGTTTATGTCACGTAAGCATATAAAATTTTACGGTCGGCCTCAAAAAAACTGAAAAATATATGAAATTACCCAAAACTCAGGTAAGTAAAACACGAGGGTACCTACCTACCTACCTTTTTACACGTGAAAATGAATGAGGCGTGCTTAATTATAAAATTCGGAAATTAAAATCCAACTAAATGATATTAATTTGTGTCAGTCACATTTTGTGAAGAGCGCGGCAGCTGTAGATTTTGCGGGTTGTCGTAATTTTATTACATTTTATAAGTTGAACTATTTAATATTTGAGGCCAGTAGTGGCGCAGTGGCACAATGCGTGACTGTAAAACCGACTGGTTGTGGGTTCGATCCTCACTCGAGGAGATGAAATATTTACTTAAATTTATATTTCCATTTCTTCGCTCTGGTGTAGAGGCAAACCGCGGCGTTGAGTTCTGCCAATCAACACGCAATGTCTCCAGAATTCGGCAGAAAGTGGTAAACGGAGTGTTAACACTAGAGTTCCTCTGCCTACCCTTCTGTGTGCGGGATACAACGTAAAGCTGATTTATTTGATTTATTTATTTCATTTACAATGTTTATTAATATCTTAAAAAAAGGTACTGTTAATATTTATTATTCATATACGAAAGACCACAGCCTATAACTAGTTTCCGTAATATGGTATGGCATGTAAATTGAACTAGGTCATCGCTGCCTCAAGTGTTAATATGCGTCATTCCATTAATATTTGGAAAGCGTTTAAGCGAAATAAAAAGCTGCACGAAATTTCGCTCTTCATTTTTGAAGAGCTTCCTATCGACATTTAGGTTGACTTATTATTTTGTTTGCACTTATTAGTACAATATTAAAAAGATTTTTAAAACATTACATATCCTGGGTTCTTTAGAAACGTAAAATATAGATTCGAAATAGTAGAATTTCAACTTGTTTGTTCAAACGCAAGGGTTGGATTCGATTCCCACTCAAGGAAATGAAATATTTAATATTTTTATTTTTTCGCTCCGATAACGAAGCAAAGTACGGTGTTGAATTCCGCCACTCAACACGCAATGCGTCCAAAATTTGGCGGAAAGTCGTACACGGAAGTGTCGTCCCTTTACAAAAAAGAAAAAAATAATAGGAGTTATTGGCTTGGTTATACATATTACCAAAACCTCTTAACAGGTGTTTAAAACAATTTAAACTTAAAAATTTACTCTCTTAAAGCGCACGCAATCACTCCACTTTACGCTCATTTCGAAGTTTTTTTCTAACAAATGAATTTGAACTTGTAACTTTGGAAAAAGGATATTATTATACTGGTTTGACGGTCGCAAATAGTTGGCAATACCGTTTTTATTACTACTATATAATCGTTTTTTTTTTCAGCTTCACGCGTTATCCCACACAGCAGGGTAGGCAGAGGGAATCTAAAACCTTCCATTCCCCACTTTCCGCCGAGTTCTGGAAGCATTGCGTGTTGAGTGACGGAACTCAATGCCGCCCTTTGCCTCGACACCAGAGCGAAGAAATGGAAACATAAATTTTAAATAAATATTTCATTCCCTCGAGTGAGGATCGAACCCACAACCAGTCGGTTCACAATCACACTTTGTGCCCCTGCGCCACGACTAGCCTCAAATACAATAAAATATATAAATAAATAATTTTAATTTATAAAATTTTTCGATTGCTATTAATTTTGTGGCGATACACTTTCCGGAAAAGCGGCAGGAAGCCACTGTGGCATGAAAATATGGATATTTTATAGTCGAACGAAATAAATTATGTATAAACAGAATCTGAATATGATATTAGCATATTTTAATAATTACTAATACTTCTTACTGTTATGAAGTAAAAACAAAACCAAATCAGCTTCACGCTGTATTCCGCACACAATACAGGCACACAGCAGAGGGAAAGTAGTGTTAAGACACTCCGTTTCCCACTATCCACCGAGTTCTGGAGGCATTGCGTGTTAAGTGGTGGAACTCAGCGTTGAAGCGACACCAGAACGAAGAAATGAAAATATAAATGTAAATAAATATTTCATCTCCTCGAGTGGGGATCGAACCCACAACCAATCGGTTTACACTTTGTGCCCCCGCGCCACGCCTGGCCTCATCAAATTTGCAATATACTCTCAAAATATTATTTACTTTTGTTTTTGTTTTTGAAATTAAGCAAAAAAAAACGAGTTTAGTTTAACTTAAGAATACATATATATAAATAGGAAAGATCAGTAAAATTACAATTTTAATACAGCACAAGAATTTAAGGATAGAAAGAGGATAATATGTGAATTCCGGCGACAACATATTAAATTTTAAACGATACTGATATACATTGACAACATGATCATATTTACCGAGTCCGAATATAAATTGAATAGCTAGATTTTTGTTATAAATTGATCCCATCACGAGGATTTTAGCAATATAATAAAAAATCAGCTTCACGCTGTATCCCGCTCATAGGAGGCAGTAGACAGAGGGAAGCTTGTGTTAAGACACTCCGTTCCTCACTTTCCACCGAGTTCTATAGCAGAACTCAACGCCGCGCTTTGCCTCGACACGAGAGCGAAGAAATGTAAATAAATATTTCATTTTCTCGATTTCACAATCACACTTAGTGCCCCTGCGCCACGATTGGGCTCATATAATAATTGAATATTATATCAGTAAATACAAGTAAAATTATATTTATATCAAAACAATTAAATAAGTAAAGAGTTATAATATTCTCTCTTCAATTTAATATTAATATAAATCTTGTTTAGTGAATAATAAGACCGAACGCTTCGTACGCTTTTCTTCGAAGTGTAATTAATTTTAATGGCTGATGCCTCTTTTCTTTGGGTATATACATAGAAATTGTAATGAAAACTTTTCAACAAACAGCCATACCAAACATCACTTTAATAAGTTCGGTGTTAGCGAAGAATAAAGGCCAATTAAACAAAGAAACAACAAGAAGGTGAGTTGTCCTAAGACAAAAACTGCATATTAAATCATATTTTATAGTATTTTTTTGCTTTAGTTGTATGTAAGATAAAACTTAGTGTTAAGACACTCTGTTCCTAAATATTATCCGCCTTGTTATCCAGATACTGTGTCTTGGAAATAAAACTAATTCTAATATATTTATTCCTCGTGTTTTTATTAAATCACTGTCCTACAGCGCCATGAAGTTAAAACCAAATCAAATTTATACATACATACATTACATTTTTTATCAGCTTATTAAAGCGGTCCTGACGCAGGGGCTCAAATGTGCGATTGTAATCCCAGAGGTTTTGGATTACATTCCCATTCGAGGAAATGAAATATTTAATATTCTCCACCCGTCGCTATGGTAACGAAGTATAGCGCAATGTTGAATTCCACCACTCAATACACAATGCCTCAAAATTTCGGCGTAATGCGTGGAGCGGACGAGTCTTGATGGGGACCGGAGTGTCTTAACACTAGGTTTCCAGATTCCTGCCTCTATTGCTATTAGCGGGATACAGCGTGAATATAATAAAAAATATATATATACATATATTATGCTTATACTAAATATTTTTATTAAATATTTTTTGTATTGAGCTAACAAAAAAAATAGAAATAATTTTAAGATCCATTATAAGATGGGTACGGACGACCTCCATAATTAATGCCTGAATAAACGCTGTCTGTCTGGTTTCTTATTCGGGCTCAGTATTCCATTCTGTTAAATATTTATTTACTTTTGTTTAATTTATTATACATTACTCTATTCACCTTCATATTGTATCCCGCACACAGCTGGTTAGGCAGAGGGAGCTTAGTGTTAAGACACTCCATTTTACACCAACTTTTGGAGATATTGCGCGTTGAGTGCCGGAACTCATCGTCTTGACACCATTGCAAGGAAATGAAAATATAAATTTAAATAAATATTTCATTTCCTCGTGTGGGGATCGAACCCACAAACAGCTGCGTTTCGCGTTTCCAGTCACACGCTTGTGCTCCTGCGCCACGACTGCCCTCAATTTATTTTCTGATCGTAATTTTATTCATTTTATTTTATAATTACATACTGAGTTGGCGTATGAAATAATTTTAAAATAAAACAACATAATTAATTATTAAAAAATATATGTTTCAATCTTTAAATCACATTAATTTTGCGGCATCACGCGTTTTAACGGAAAAACGACAGGAAACCACAAAAAAAATTGCGTAAAAGCTGAAACGTTTCAGTGGAGATGAAACAAAATATTTACACGGGCGACCGATCTTGCATAGTTTACATCCATTAATATATAATGATACCTGACTACGGTGCAGCGAACAGCGTGAAAATTTTAAAGATAAATTAAAAAAAATTAAGTCAGCTTCACGCTGTATCCCGCACACGGCTAGGTAGGCAGAGGGAACCTAGTGTTAAGACACTCCGTTCCCCACTTTCCGATGAGTTCTGGAGGCATTGTGTGTTGAGTGGCGGAATTCAAAGCCGCGCTTTGCCTCGACACCAGAGCGAAGATATGAAAAGAGTGGAATCAAACCCACAACCATTCGATTTTACACATTCACATGTGAGTCACATTTTGTGCCCTTGTGCTACGACTAGCCTCAAAAACAGATTTAAAGATAGTGGCAAATTTTACTTTACTTGGTGTCCTGTGCAAAGCTTAGAATTATTTATTATACAGTTATAAAATATGTTATTAGTTTAAATTTTAATAAAAACTACAACGGGCAATCGTGGCACAATGACTGAAGAACTACGACTGATGGACAATTGAAGTGTGTAAAGGTTATGGGTTCAATCCTGGTTTGTGGGAAAGATCCGAAATAAATTATTTTCTTTTCTCCCCTCTAGTATGACATTTTTAATTGTTTTTTTAAGTTTAATCAAATATTATAAATAAATAAATTTTAAATAAGTAAATTTAACACAATACAATACAAATTTAAGTAAATATTTAATCTCCTCGAGTGGGGATCGAACCCACAACCAGTCGGTTTTGCATTCACACCTCGTGTCGCTGTGCCACGACCGGCCTCAATGACTTTAAGGTCATAATATCATAATAATTTTTCCATGTTAAATTTATGAATATATAAAAATATCATTAAATGTATAGTAGAAAAACACAACCACTACTTTTACGGTCAGACGCTGCTATTCCTGTTCGATTAGTTTTATTCATCTTCGAAACTTGTATATTGTAAGTTTAAGTTGAAATATACATTTATCATTTCAAGTGCCCATGAGGCAAAATGTTACTAAGTTCCCAAACTAATGCAAGAAGTATCTGTTCAATTGGTTTCGACCGATGGGACCTAACTTCAAACTTTGCCTGTCAACAAATTATTATGGTCCTCTATATTTCTATACAAAAAATAAAAATATGAGGCCAGTCACGGCGCAGCGGCACCAAGTGTGACTGTAAAACCGTCTGATTTTGGATTGGATCCCCACTCGCGGAGATGAAATATTTACTTTAGAATATGATTAAATTTATATTTCCATTTCTTTGCTCTGGTGTCGAGGCTAAGCGCGGCGTTGAGTTCTGCCACTCAACAAGCAATGCCTCCAGAATTCGGCCTATCCTGCTGTGTGCGGGATACAGCGTGAATCTTATATAAAATTATGCAATTTTTCATCAATTTTCAACGTTACGATATGAAATTATAGCCCGTGACCCGACTTTACAGAGAACCAGTTTATTCTTTTACTTATTAAAAATTATCGATGTAGAATTACAATATTTTTTTTAGTTGGCTGTGAAAATCCTTTATTAAATCTATATTTAGCCATCAATCCATACGCAGATTAAAATACAAGCGATTTTTCATTTTAGTGTTGCCTGCGCCAAAATCGATATTTCATACTTACAAAGTATTGAGGATATCGTCTACTCGTTAGATGATCATTCGTTGTTCCCGAGAGGGCTGTAATTCTTTCATTATGTACCGTACCGATTTAAGAGATAATCTACTTTTCTTTAATGGCTTTACATATATATAGTTATACTATAATTTGTTCTTAACCGAAATATATAATTTCTCAAAAATTTCATGAATCTATAAAAAATATTCCCATAGACATCGTGAAATATTAATTTTGGTTATTAATTCTGACTTTCAAATTCAAGCAGCGTCGCTTTTAGTACCTTACTGTAATGAGCTTACGCGACGGGTAGTATGTAACAGGTAGCCCACAGATGCATACAAGGAAGAAACTGTCCAAGAGACTACCACATCAGTCCATTAGACTACTACCTCAGTAAAATGGTTCTAAGTTAAAATGGTGCTATGTTCTATTTTCATACTGCCTCTATTTTAGATAATGAGTGTTTTTTGTATTATTTAGTGTTATTTTAGTATAGGATTTTATTAATATAAATATATATTATGTTACTTTCACCCACTTCTACAGGTTGACTGGAAGAAATCTGTTTTGGAGATAAGTCAACTTTTGTTAACCTCATTTCCTTTGTTTATTTAATTTCTAGTGCAATAAAGTGTTTTATACTAATATTAAAAAAAATGTATTTGTATTTTTTTGTAAAGAATAGCCAAAACCTCATAAAGACTTTTCTTCTCACCAAAATATTCGGAAAACAGAAAATGATACAGGAAACTTCGCTATAATTGCAAACTATAATCACAGGCAGACTAAAGCTAAGCTAAGCTTTATATTTTTGTGTTGTATTCTATTTTTTACTATCTGTTTGTTAAATTTATCGAGATATATATATATATATATATATATATATATATATATATATATATATATATATATATATATATATATATATATATATATATATATATATATATATATATATATATATATATAT